>VURO01008923.1:24536-41860 GCA_015108175.1 Pelvicachromis taeniatus
TGGTGGCCGCCCCCCCCCCCCCCCCCCCCCCCCACCCACACACACACACACACACACACACACACACACACACACACACACCATTGTGTGACCAGAATAGACATCCACATGAGGAGAGGCAGGTAGAGGACATAGTCCTGTATGTTTGACTCATCATTGCAGCTGGAGCTTGGTGCCTGGTTGGCTATAGTGAGACAGGCTTTGTGTGAAAGTGATGATGTTACTCTGCCGAAAAATCCCTTAGGTTGTGCTTCTGTCACAATTGTCTTGTCTTAGTAATACTTATTCAGACTGTGCCTCCAGCTAGGTTTTTAAAAAAAAATAATTCTTAGAGGTGATCTTGTCTAGGACAGGCAGACTGTGTTAACCCAGACAGCACAACTGTGTCTCATAGCAGCTTTGTCAGAGGCTGTTATTCTAAAGTCTGAGTCAGACTGTAGGAAACTGAACAAGCGCCCTACCTATCATAAGAAAGAACAAAAACAGGCCCATCATCAAAGAAAAGTCTAGGAGCCAACTCACTCACTCGCTATGATGACTGTTAAGATAGGGTTTGAAAGCATTAAATAATTCATGCTCTCATGCTTCCTGTTTCTACAGCCGCCGCCTGCGACCACAAACTCCCCAGGGATCAGATGATGAAGGAGGTAAGAGCACCCTTGCAGTCCCCACTCTCTGTGTCTCCTTACGGGCAAAGAGGAGCCCTCCAGTGCCTCCCCGGCACATTCATCCTCAGAAAGTAGAGCAGATAAGCAGGCGGTCAGATCATTGCTTTTCACTGGTGCTCAAACCATATTTCTCCTTGAATACAGCGTGGATTTGTGTGTTAGAACGCTGACTTTGACCACTGAAAGTATGAGCGCGGTCCTTTTGATCAACATGACGAGGGAATACGCTCATTTGATGGAGAGTACTCTGACCAGACTGAGGTTGTCCAACCACCACCCAGAACAATGCAGTTAATCACAAAAGGCACACACATGGACACAAAGTGTCAGACTGGTGCTGTTGAATACAGATCCAGTGGTAACACTGCTGCATTGACTAAGTGACCCGAGGGCTCAATAGCTCGCACCACAAACAATGTTTGGACTGAGGGAAGAATTTTCAGCAAGGTGCTGCTGAAGATAAATGCAGCGTTTTGCAGTGCATAGCAGTAATGGGACCAGGGTTAAATAGGCTAAGTTAATATTAGTTGGCATGCATGCTGAGAGACAAAGTGAAAGCTGTTTTTGTTACAACTGCCATATTTTTATTGTCATTTCATTGGGAAATAAAATAAGAATACTACTGCAATTAATAATAAGAAGATGAAAAAAATAACTAGTACACTGTACAGTGACTTTAGAAGATGGAAAGAAAATCTTGTTTAATTCTTTGTTTATGAATCTGCTGCTGTTTAAAGAGTACAGATGTTGTCACACTGACATACAGAGATTTTAAACTATATTATTTAATATTACCTCCCGTTAGTTCCACTCAGTTGTTTATTTTTCTGATGTGTTTTAGTCACTTAATTTAAAAAGGAGGAATATATTCCAAAATATAAATTATGCTACAGGGTATAATGATAAATAGTGAATTTCAATCTCAGAAAGTGTTTTTTATATACATATAATTAATGTACTTCTATATTGCATTTGTACACACACGATCAGACACACATATATTGTCAGCACACTGGCTAAAATGGGCAGTTGATTGAAGGGTCCAGAGGTTTGGTTCTCTTGTAGTTAATGCCGCTGGAAAGATTATTACTCTGTGAAGGGAGACCTCTTAATACAGAGCTGGAGGCAGGGGTATTGGAAATTACAGTGCTGAGGGTTAGTGAGATAGCCCCTCCGATCTTGATTATGTCCCCTATGCTTATCCCTTATGTCCACTGGCTACAAGCACAGAGAGAGACAGAGGGAGAGAAGGCTAGCCCCAGTCCCCTGCTCCCTTCTCCCTATCAGCTGCCCCCACATCCTCCTGCTGGTCACTTAAAATATCACCAGTGTCACAAAGACACTCATCTATTTCATGTCTCACCGTCTCCCACTTAAACTGTGATGTGTTGACTGTTGCTGTCCCGTAAGCCTTTCAAATGGATTCTCTGCCTAGGTAATCATTCGGCTGGACCCCTGCGTAGATTATAGGGGTCCGAAGTGAAGCGAGGACACGGCCCGTTTGCCAAAGTTGCTGACTGGCATGTGCCTGCCGGGAGTATGTCTACATTCACAGCAAATTATCCCCTTTTGATATTTACATGCTTCAGCGAGGAAGCCGGACGCGGCCGTGTAATAAGAATACGCGTGGCCTCACGCTGCCAGACAAAAGCCACCTTGATACATGTCCAGCTGAGCGAAGGAAGCCAGCGTGGATAATGCGTGCCATGCTGAGGGAAATGGGCTCGTCCTGATGGAGTTGCCCTTTGCGTTGGAAGAAAACACTGGCTTGTTTGCAGCTGCTTTTATGGACCACTTGACCTCTAGTAATAGGTTGGATTTGAAGCTCGTTTTAAAAAATGTTGTTCCTTTTTTTTTCCACTTAATAATAGAGTTTGCACATAGACAGCATATGCTTCTGTGCTTCACGTCGAACTCTCACGGAGTGTGCTATTAGTGCGTTACTCGCTGAAATGGAAAAAAAAGAGAGAGTGTGTGTGTGGACAGATAGACAACCCAGGAAGCTGTTTGCAGAGCTGGATGGCAAAGCTTTTTGATGTCATTGCACTAAGACCATTAAATTTGATTGGGGGTCCAGGGGGGACGGATTCTGCTGAACGCTGTGCTTTGTAAATGAGAGGACAAAGTGTCACCGGGGCCTCATGAATATGAAATACCTGCGCCCGCATTTATTTGGATATCAGAAACACAGATGAATCTTGTCAGCGGCTAAACGAGCATGGCATTTTTAATTTGGTTTAATTAAAAAAAGGGAAAGAAATAAGTTATCAGCAGAGTGTGAGGCTTTTGGGCTTCAGCAGAACTTGGGGGGTTAGGTTTTGACCGATCTCCTCTTTTTTTCCTTTTTAGGATTTATCCATCTCAGAAATATTTTCACATCAAAATCATTTTCTCATTCTTACAGCTAAATTTATGTTTGCTCAAATTCTTTTTTTCTTTTTTTTTTTTTCAGGGGTTATTTTGAAGGAATGGTGACATAGATTCCAAGATATTTCCGCACATCAGATGCAGACTTCCATCTCCTCACCTCTATTTAGCTCCTCTATTGACTTTCCCCTCAGGGTGCGGTACTGTGGTTAGAGATTACTGACAACCCTCTTCATGCAGTCCAGCTCTCTCTTTTTCTCTCACTATCTGTCAGGTCTCTTTTCCCTCGCTTCCACTCCCCCACTTTCTTTTTCTGTCACTGCCCATACTCTGCTCTAGAGCTAATAAGGATGTGCACTTTGCTGCCAAACCAGAAAAATACTTTTCAGGAAAGACACATCACACCCAAAGCTGGGGCACCTGTGAAGCCTGTACTGTACTCTTTTTTTTTTTTTTTTTTTGCGAAACTGCTGCACTATGCAAAGAAAATATATATTGTTTGTTATCTGTACAATGAATGTGAAGAAGCAGCAGTTGGAGAGACTTTTCTGTCTCTTAACTGTCTAGCTTATGTCCAGCTATCCTGACTACTCTACATCCCTTATCATCCCTCTCTTATTTCCCTGCCTTGATATGTCTATCTGAAAAATGCTGTGAAAGTTTGCCCTCTCCTTCTTGGGAGCGAAGCCATCCTCTGTCCTGTTGCGTTTTGCCAATTAAAGCGGGTTCCCACTGTTTGAGCAGCGGGCTGGCGGCTCCTGGCACCGCAGCCCCTGCCAGGCCGCACTGTGACTTCCGACCCCACACAGATGGGCCCGCAAGCAAATACTCGTGCACATGGCTGGATACCGCTCCAGTCGGAGTGGCAGAGTGGACATGGAGGTCGGCCTACCGGCCACCGCAGGTCCTGGGGGTGGGCGGCACTGACAGGGCCCAAATGCTAAGGTAGCAGGGGGTGCTTCTGGGGAGCCCCTGGCCAGCACCCCTCTCACAGCAGGATGAGCTGCCGCCTCGCCTTCTGAATATTCATGGCCGCATGGCTATTGTGACAGGGCATCTCTTATGTGGATGTAGCACACAAGAGGGAGGGGAGGAAGTGCCACATAGATATGGTCACACAGGCACGTAACCTTCTACCAGCCGTCCACAGGGAATTTACAGTAATTTAAACAATGTTTTTGTATTGGTAAGAACACTAAATGGTCGTTTGATGATTATTTGATGTTCTTAAATGTGCCACTTCTACAAATGTATCAGATGGTCTCTCCTTTTTTTGCTGTGTGTATTTAGACATCCCAACGATTCCTGATCTGGACGAAGTGCAAGAAGAAGATCTCACCATGCAAATTGCCGCTCCACCATGGTAGTTAGTTTCTTAAACTGTAAACACTTTCAAGCCACTTAATCTCTTTGGATTCTCACACACACACACACAGACCTACTCACACACACAGAGTGACTTACAGAGCCCCAACTCTATGATCTTAAACCTCTGTCCATGCACAAAGCAGTGGCTCGGTACTCTATTCTAGTGTCTTTCATGTTAACTGTCCTCCATTGATGCTGTTGCAGAGTGCCTTCCTATATCAGGCTGAAATGGAGAAATAACAGTTGGGTGTGATTTATGCAACTCTCTTGCCAGGGTCCTTACTAACCGGGCCCTTTGATTTACAGGGCAGTGAGAGACACGTCGACATGTGTCGAATATGTTGCAAGGCTATGACAGCGGTGGAGGTTATTAGGCTGGGGCTTGCTCTCTGTGCGAGATAATATCCACATTGAACTCATTGCGAGGGCAATGTAGCGTGTAATGTGCAGTAAGTAGGACTGGCATGCACTGCTAGGCCCCGGCCACTTTGAGAGCCCCCCCACTTAATTCCAACCCACAGATAAGCAGCTGGGTTTCAATTTGAAGTGTTTAACACTTGGCAACCATCTCGTGCTCTCTCTGGCCTTTGCTTGAAATCTTAGAGCTTAAGTGTGTGAAAACTTCGAGCTCATCTAAGCCACTTCGCAGTCTTGCTTTTATTCTGAAAGCAGGATTTTCTCTGTGACATGCTGTTTTCATTGACATACAAGTTTGTTTACAGTATAAGTGCATCAGAAGCCTGACTTCCTGTCACTCTGTTAGTATTCAGGTGAACCGGGTAATGACCTACAGAGATCTGGACAATGATCTGAAGAATTATTCTGCATTCCAAACCTTAGTGAGTCAAGGACACCTTTTCTTAAAAAAAAATACCTTCAATGTTCTCATGCGCCTTCCCTTCAAGGTGGCAACTCTCATCACCTCTGTTTGTGCAAGCTAAGTGAATTTCACTGCACTATTTCCTCAGGATGGAGAGATCGACTTGAAGCTACTCACCAAGGTTTTAGCACCCGAGCAGGAGGTGAGGGAGGTGAGTGAATTTTTAGTAAATATAGCTTGCGAGCTCCCAACGAAAGGCCTGTCCAGCTGCTTCTTGAGCACCAGGGGAGGTTGCTGTCTGTCTCTCAGGTAATCAAGATTTATGATGTGTACATTAACACCCTCTGCTCCCCCCCACCTCTCTCTATTCCCCATACTCGCTTTCTTGGTATCTCTCGCTCCGCCTCTCTAATTCTTCTTTTCTTCTGTCTCTCTTTTGCTCTGCAGGATGATGTGAGCTGGGAATGGGATCACCTGTGTACAGAGGTGTCCTCGGAGCTGCTGATGGAATGGGATCAAGGAGAGAGTGAGGAGCTGGCTGTGTAGCCTGCAACACAGGAAGACGTTTGAACTGGGACACGAAGTCGCTCTAGTGGGAGTGATGGGTGAATGTCCCACTACACAGACGGGCTACCACCTTACAAACTTCAATTACTGTATAAAGTGTATGTACAGCATTTGGTAAATTTTATGAATAAAGTTATCTTTGCATGGAGCAGCACAGTGTTACTCTGTCTTTTTATTTTTTTCTATGTTCACTCGCTCACTTTTTTGTTTGTTAGTTTTAACTCAAACTGCCAAAAGGCAAATAGCAGGTACAGATAAAAATGCCCCGCTCTACTAACAGCATTATCAACACCCTCATACAAGTCCAAGGTTGATAATCAGCTAAGCTGAAATCCACTTGATTGTGTTCAAATTAACATTCCTCATTAAAGCCTACAACCTTATTGTTATTGACTGTGCCATTGACTTTATCTTCCAGCTCTTCGATAGGAGCAACCCCTTCTTCACTATTATCTCAAATGTATTGAACAGAGTTCCTATTGACACCTGGGGGATTAGCATACATTATACTTTTTTTACTGGATAAAGAGGAATAGATGTGAGATAGTAACAAGGCAGCTGCAAGTGTGAGGTGTGTTTTCTTTAAAGCTAGCAGGCCAGGACAATGGAAAGGAGACGTCTCCGTTTCTGAATTTAAAATGGCATTGTGTTCTAATGGGATCATAGTTGGTGTAATATGTGGCTTCAACATGTGGTGATCATGTGTATTAGCATTCGGTTTTGCCTTTGGTTCATGTGTGCGAATATAAATGCAGACCTCCAAAGTCAGACCAGGTCTATTAGGGAAACGGCTGTAACATTTACAGATTGTGATTAGGTTTATTTCCGAGGCAGAGAGCGGTCTCGTGACATTTGGAGATGCACAGCAAAGTCCTCAAGGGCACGCAATCTACGCATCCAACAGCTCAATCACTGCCCATCACAAATAGATCCACATTCTTTTTTATTTGGTGGGCCTTGAATCAACTTCATCAGGAGTAATACCTCAGGACGAGGCTATCACACGGGATATTTGTGCTCAGAATATTTGTGTGTGGCAGAATTTTTAAGTCGGGCCCTCAAATTCTGTGAGTGCTTCCTCTCTCTCTCTCTCTTTTTGTCTATCAGACATACAAATGCACACTTTTTTACCGCCTCCACAATTGGCTTATTTAGCCAGACTTAATGAATTCTGCCCATATGCCCTGAGCAGCTGCTACGTTGCCCCTTCCTCCCGCCCCTGCCGAGCTGCGAAGTGCCCATCCATGTAGAGACAACCTCTAGCTGTCTCTCTGGAGAAGGCTAAGCCTGCCACTCCTCTGCTGGCAGCCAGCCGGTGCTGTCTGAGGTGGACCGCGGATGGGCCGAGGACTCAGATTAGGGCCCAGTGATCACGGGTTGCGGTCGTCCTCAAATGATTGGCCCAGGCGTCGGTGGATCAGAGAGGGGATTAGAGGGAGAGAGAGAGTTGCTGTTTGGCTTGTGCTTGCATCCAGCTTCTCAAAGTGACCTCTCTCTACTGCCTCATCCTGCTGCTCTCTTACTTTATTCTCCCCATGTCTATCTCTGTGTATACTGTATATATCCTGATGCTGCAGCGAGGCTAAGGATGACCTCTCACTGTCTGGGTGCAGTGGATTCAATCACATCAAAACAAGCACAATGCACGCACCATTTCCAGCGAGGAAGACAATTGTGTTCTTTAAGAGCTTTGTGGTGGCTTTTGGATGAACAGGGTGTCGCCGGGAGGTGAGCCGAGTCTGAGGCCATGTTGATTATGTGTATATCAGATCAGATGATACAGGCCTCACATGGGTTTAGGGTGCAATTTGTTTTTCCCTTGACGTTTTTCTATTAAAATAATGGAGCCATTACCGCTGCAAAAAAACATCCACACTGCTCCAACGTGTGCTTCTGTAATCCGATATTTCATTGGAAATGCCTCAGTAATGATTTTTGATTTGATGGGAAACACTTTGGAAGAAAGGGTTTCCAGAATTTATGGGGTAAAAGAAGAAGTTTTCTTGTGTTAAACTTTATTTATAAAGCAGCAATGTTTGTGAAACCTTAAGGCAAGCATGGCCCAGCTGAGCACAGTGAATTATTTTGTGGTTAAGTAGGCTATTTATCTTTGTCTTTATTGGGTCTCTCAGTGGAACCGACTTTTCCTTTTGTGGCAAAGAAAACAGATGAGAGGAAGTAATAAAAGCTTAACAGTAATTTAAAAGAAGCAGAAGAAAAAGTAGAAGGGTACGTTTATGTAATGTTTTTTCCCTCCTCCCCTGTTGACTGGCTTGTCTTGATGTATTTTGATATTGGGCACTAATTGGAAGGATAGACTAGAGATAATATTCTTCCAGCTCTACCTAATATGCTAAGGTGCTGACAGGAGTTTATGCATCTTATCTGTTCTCAATATCTCCCTTCCATATGGTTCAAATCCAATATGCTGAGGTGTAATTAAAGAAAATGGGGAGATGTAGAGATAGCTTCAGCCCGATGCCGGGGCCCCTCAGACACAGAGTGAGGGGTGAGGACAGACACGCTAAAGCTCAGAGCGATATTAGGTCCGGTTCATTCCACCAGGGGCCGCGTGCCTGTAACAGGTTCCCTATCAGTGACCTGGCCAGCTCAGCATCAGTCAGGTGCTGCAAACCAGCCACAAGAGGACGATTATCAGTTTAAAAAAGGAAGAAAAAAAAAAGCAAGAACAGAAAGACATGCCCCGCTTTTAAGCCATGTTTTACTCATTAATTTATAACAAAGAAAAAAAATATATGCAAGGTCAATTTGAATTCTGAAGCCAGAAATAATACATGCAAATGCAAGCATATTCAAATGGAGCCTGTGCCCTTTGAATCAAACCTCAAAAAGCAGCCACGGTATTGATTCGCAACAAAGACTCCATGATATTTCAAGTTTAAAGGAGAGATCCTCAACACACCACTAAGGCAGTCAGATCAATATCATTTTTTGATCAAAAGGGGGATTTGCCTTTGAAATGGCCAGATTAAACAGATGTTTTATTTTTCATTAGTTATACTGCACCTTTAAAAGCCCGCAGGGGGGGTCGTGTGTGTGTGTTTGGGGGGCGGGGTGGGAGGGGAGAGGAGAGGAGAGGAGGGGGAATTACTTCACAAAAGAGACAATGAAAGTGGTATTTTTTAAGACCTGAAGTTTGATGGGCTGAACTTTTTTTTTTTTACTCTATTCTTTACTTAATGTTCTATCGTTCGAAGTCCCAATTTCTTTTTCTTTTTTCTTTTTTTTTTGTTTACCCCAGGTGGGCTCGGACATAAAATGGCTGGGATGCTGGCAGCTTGGAATGCCCCTGGGTATCTTGCTGCCATCGTGTTGTCAGACCTGGGAGGGGGAGTGAGAAGGCTAGGATGGTTTCTTTTTTTTCTTTCTTTCTTTTTTTTAAACCAAGCAAAAACCATGAAACTGGGTGGTGGAAAGCTTCTGTTCTCTTCGTAACAATGAGATTAGGTGAATTTGTTTATTGTTATTATTATTTCCTTTTTATTCCCGCTCATATGTTTTAGAACCGCTGCGGGTTGGAAAAGGCAGGACAGGACAAGGGTTTGAACATGAAATACAGTCAGGCTCTACATTTGTCATGTATTTTATTATTTCCCTTCCTCACCTCTCAGACCTGTAGGCAAGGTCCTTCATTTTTCACATGACTGGTTTTCTTATCATTGTGGGCCCTCTCCGCTGGCCTATGAGTGACTTAAAGGCAATAAAACACAAAACATTCTGTAAAACACAGATGCCTTACAGTGCCTTTCCGGGGAATTATGATAATAACTCAGGGGTGGTTGGAGTAGCCAGGTCATTGTGGAGGTGGGGAAGGGTGGCTAGGGGCGATGGGAGTAAGTTCACTGAGGTTTTTTGAGCAGGGACAGGTCAAGGTGGCCCGTTGGGCCTCCCCATCCGCCCTCCCTTTCCCAACCTCCCCGTCATAAACTCTTCCCATCATGCAGGATGCAGGCTGCAGAAGGTACAAAGCAGAACCTCTTTGTCTTGTAGCTGCCTCGGATAAAGCAGTACCTGATGGGAAAGTGGTTGCATTGGCCCCCTGGCAGCGGTGAGGTCAGCTGAAGAGTTGATCATGGCCAGCAGAAGAAAAACTCCTGAGTCGACACAACTCTGCAGTCTGCCCCCTGAGGGTCAGCTATCCTGTGAACTTGGTACTTTGTAATTTAGTTCCTCTGAAATAGAAGACAGAAGGCAACAAGATTTTAAGTCGTCTTATTGCTGAACTGTCTGGTTATGACTTTTGTTTTTTTTTTTCAGTGTCTGGATTTGTTGCAGGGTGGAGGGGAGGGGCTGGATGTAGTCCCACAACACCTTTCGTGTGTGTGAATGAGAAGGAGTGAGGACAGGAAACGAGTGCGGGCTCCACCACTGAGGTGCTGACAGAGGGGGCTGAGGCTGCACCTGTTCCGGCCCAGCACCCTCCCAGCAGGGCTTCATCGGAGTCTCGGCCTTCTCCTGGCATCTGGGATGGGGGCCAGGGCCAGTCCCACCTCCAGCGTTTGCTCCACCTCTTTGCTGCTTGTGGATGAGAGACGAGAAACGCTGGAGGCTCCATCTGCCGAGGGCTCGCTGCGGTCTCGGCGGCCCGCCTGGGGAAGGGGGTTGCCGAGCCTCCACGACTCTGCCACGGGGGTCTCACAGTGGTAGACCACAACGCGGCACATCACGCGTCACATGCCAGCTGGCCAGGATTTCTCTCCTGTAAACAGAGACTAATGACCACTCAACACACACACACACACACACACACATAGAATAAATATCCCTTGGTGGAATGGAGGCGGGTGAGACAGTGTAGGTGAAAAGACTTGGTTTGATTTCATTAAAGGAGAGCAGCAGAACAAGGGGGTTCATGTCACAGTGGGACATTGCTAAAGCTTCTCTCAGATTCTGACTTTAAGTCCACTACATCACAGTCATGCAGTTTCCCGCTTACACGCAGCATCACAGGCTTCCCAGTGCTCTGCAAGCCTCTGGGCTCCAACAGGTCCACCTGCTGAGTCTGTAAAGCTCCCCTGTTGGATTTCTGTCGCGTGGAGCTGCATGGAGCAAAGAATTCAGCCAAGGAATATTGTGATGGTTGTATCTCCAGGTTGAAGGACGTTAGTATCTTTGTACTTTTTATCTGACCTCACTAGAATCTCCTTGTCCATGACTCCAAAGCTCATTTTCCCCCACATTCAATTAGACTGCAATTATTTTTCACAACCCAGTAGTTTCATATATGCCTATGCCCATATATGTCTAATTTGCACCAATGTCCCCAGCATACGGTTTCATAGGCATATTTATTTATATTCCTATATACAATTATATCAGTTGCAGGCTAGGAATAATGTGACATTGAGCGTTATTCCCCAGTTAAGCAGGGAAAGTGTAGAGAGGTCACACTAGCTACACTGAGCCACTGGCAAACCAGGCCCTGCTGGTCTACCGGAGTGTCTTGGCTTCATCTGCAAACTCGCAGTAAATATCTGGCCATCATTTATTTTAATTCACTCCTTTCTTGCTCAGATGGAATGGATTCTTAACCTTGTAGGACAAGGACACCCGCATGCTGCCTGCCTTGCCTTAGCTGCTAAATTATTCTTCATTCTTCAGGGGGAATAAAAAAAAAGAAAGGAAAAAAAGGAGTCCGGCGTTGTTCAAACTGTTAGCTCCAATGAAAAGCGTGCCTGAAAACATTGTCACTGAACCCCTGGACAAGGAAAAAGAAGGGGAGTGGGCAGTGAAAGACAGAGTGGGAGAAGTGGGGGAGAGAGAAAAGGGGGAGGAGTGGTGGTGGTGGTGGTGGGGTAGTCAGCAGCCTCCAGAGTGATTTATTTGCCAAATCAGGACACAATGAGTCGATTATGAGTCCTCTAATAAGAGAGAGTGTTTGGGGACCCACTAATTGGGCATGATTGAGTTGCAGTCTGGGAGCCGGGCGAAAAGGGAACCTGGTCGGCGGCTGTCATGCAATCATCAGCTAATCAGAGCTTTGAAATTAAAACTGCGTGTTTAGGGTAGAGGACGGGATAATGGCAGGGACCTGCCGGTGCTCTGAGGCAGCCTGAGGAGCCTGTCACTGTGTGTGTGTCTGATTCTGTATGTTTGTTTGTGTGAGCATGTTTGTGTTTGTCTTTATGAGTACAGTATATGAGTGTGTGACGTGAATAAGGCAGATTGTATTGACAGTATGCGTGTGTGTCCATGTGTGTGTCTGACTGTCATCTGCACTGGTCCTGATGAGGACAGTAAAGGAGATGTAATCAGCACAGCCCTTGTACTAATGCTCATACGGTGTTTGTGTGTCTTTGTGGGCATGTGTGTGTCCATCTTTGTATTTCTAGTTATATGGTATGCATGTAAAAGGTCAGTGTATTTCAGTGTGTATACATATATGTCACTTATTTTATTTTATTTAATTAGTTAAATACATACAGTGTTTTTGCCCTATAACTTCGTAGTATTGAAAGCTTTACTGAGCGGATCATTATCCTGTTTCTACCCCAAAACTATGACATTAGATCTTAGTTTTGAACGGCTGTGCTCACATGTTGTCACTAGGGGGCAGTGTTTATCTGCAATGCGTCGCGAGAGCGCACAGACAGGGCTAATTGATGTCAGGTGCTTCTTCTGGTTGTGTTGTTAAGAAAGAGATGAAAATCAGAATATACCAGAAAAGAATGGTCTTCTGTCTGTGCGGTAAGATGGAAACAAAGCTTTTATTTAAAGTAAATAAATACAAGGCGTCCTGTCGCACAGCTGACAGTGAAACATTTGCTTGATTGGAGCGCTAGAAACCTTCGACGGAAACCGAGGCCATTATTTTTTTAGCCCTCCAAAACACGCCACGGTATTTCCACACATTCCCTTCACTATGCTTGTGTCTTCTCTTCTCCACGTTTAGTTTAATGTTAATGAGGCTTAGGTTTGAAATTTCAGATTTCGGTTTATATTATTAAACAGACTGCTAGCTACCATTAAACATATCCAATCAGAGTATTAAATTATAAAAGATATCGCAAAGTTTTTTAATTTTTTTTGTAAACACAGAAAACAACAACAAACAACAGTCTTATGTGCAAGACTACTGGGTTAGTGCTATATGGGGACTCTGTGTTTTTAATTTGTGAAATCTTACATTGTTTATAATAGGTTATATATATTATCATATATATTGATGCCAAGTCTTCCTTTGCAATGTAGTAGTATTTATATTTATAATTCATCTTTGAATTTCCATTTATACATCTGGTTGCTTTTTATTATGATCCAAAATGTAATTATATTAATGCAGCACTTACACACTGACTGAATGACTCATACATGCCTGATGTTGAGTCTATAATATGTCAAATGTGTAACTTTTCTTTTACCCACCCAGTTTTAATGTGTAATTTGTGATTCTCTGCGCCACCTTGTATTCAGTCTGTATCTACAAATTACCCGCCAAAACAAACCACGGCACGCAGTATTTTTCAATCCTCCTAAGGCCTTGTCTAATTGTAAATGCACCTTACATCTAAAGAGGGCCTCACTATAAAAATCTGAAGTGGGTTTAGGCATAAATGGGATTAATTCCCAAAGAATGTCCTTTGCTCTTCCTCCCGTAATTTCATTTGCAGGGTCCACAGGATGAATAGCCAAGCAGGCAGTGATGTGGAACTGGAGGACAGGCCTTGCGGGGCCTGGTGCTGCTGCACCACAGCCTTCAGGTTATGTTACCTTGATAATGTCACAGCTGCAGGAACCACACCGCCCACCGTACAGGACACAGGAAATCCAATTATCTCTCTTCTAATGTGTGGGAATTTTACGCTCTCATTTCTTAGGCTTTGGCTTGAGTTGTGCCTGAGGGCAAAACCTACCTGAGAAAGATTCCTGGGATTGTTATTTATTTATCTTCTCGGAAACCCCCCATCCACTGGTATTTTCACTGAAATCAATATAGGAAAGTTAGACTGCAGTGGAATCCAGAATGGAATTGTTTTCCTGATAAAATGCAGATTTATAACTCATTAAGTTGGATTATAATTTAAGAAATACTTTTGCTGGGCACGTGAAAACAGGTGAAGAGGAGCAACCCTAACTCGTTCTGGAGTTCGGTCGTTGTGATGGCTTGCATATGGGAGCAGGTCCTCCCACCTGCATGGACCCCCCAACTGTTTTTTTGATTTAATTAAAAGGAAGAGAGTGCATCAATTTCAACCGCATGGCGGGGAGATGACAGTACACAAATTGAAAGTAAGCGTCGCAGCGGAACAGGAGACGGGAGGCTGGCCTATCATTAACATGGAAGACAATTCTGTGTGCAATGTAACAAGATTAGAAACATTATCATCAGTCCACTGCTAGACACGAAGCTCAAGCACAGGGAAAATACAAAGTCTCAAGAAGGCTTTTTATTCGGGACAGGACTAAGTGAGACTGGCTTTAGAAAACAATAGAAATGTGGCATGGCTGTCATAATATTGAGCTTATTACACACCTGTAGAGAAGTGTGGGTTGTTTTTTTTTAATGCCTGGGGTAAAAGTGACACTCATCCCTTCGGGAGGTTTAATGTTTCCTGCTACTTTACCCCACACAGCAGCGATTATGGATCTGTCCCCCCGTCCCTTCCATGCTGAATCTCCAGCACACCTCTTTTGTTTTAGCGAGAGGTTTTGGTTTCGAGCAGATCCAAAGGAATGTGAATGGGCTCTGAGCTCGAGGAGGAGCCCCCATTAATGAACAGTAAAGACAGATGAGTCTCGCTCATGCCAGGCAGGTTGCCTCAATTGGATTAGTGAAGTCGGGGTTGGGATGGATAGCTGTCTATGTGCCAAGTGGCCATTAGCTCGGCGAGGATGCCAATATAAGTGTATACAAAAAACAGGCTCAGGATTCCCCTCGCCGATCTCAAGCTAGAGTCAGCAGCTCACAGTGTCTGAGGCAATAAACTTTAGTTACATGCTAATATAGTGATAAACATTTATCAGCTATAATAATAGGGGGGTTAAATGGTTGATTTAGTCCTGCTTTTATTGTCCTGAAAATACAAATATCAGAATCTGTTACAGGTCATTTGTCAGTGGCTGTCATGTTGCACTTTATGAATGGAAAGCTGCTCATTCCTGGCATGTATCAGAGCAAGCTGATGTGTTTCCAAGGCTGATGTCATGTTCTCCGTGGGGCGATGATGGGCACTGTGCATGTCAGTGGACACCAGGGGCCCTACTCCAACCAACTATACAAATGGGCAGAAGTGCGAAGAGCTGGGGAAATGTTATCAATCACTGTGCGTCTCAGAGGAGCTGCTGGTGTTTGTGTAGTGAGTCCCGCTCATACTGATACATATAAAAGGCTGTGTGATGTATTAGAGCAGATGAGCAGGGGCCGGCTCTGACACATGACTGACAGCTCATTTGACAGCCCCAGGAAAGTGTGCAGGGAAGTTTCAATCTAATATAATGCTGCTGAAGGAATCAAATGGTGGTGTGAGATTATGTCTTCATGTTATATCCCCTCTAGGACAATGCAGACTGAATGGGATGAATATGATGTGGATGACCCCCCGCCTCCGTCAAGAAGGCACAGGTGCCTATGGGTGCCAGACGCCACAATCGACTCTTAAGTTGAGACCTCGCGACCCACGACTTTCTCCTCAATCCATTTCAGTCGAGTGAACCAGGTTTCTGAAGGGAGGGAAAAAAACAAGAAACTGAAACCTTGATCAAACTTGGAACTGTGGGTAAACAAAAAGATTTTTTGTGTGTGTCTTGCATTATCAATCAGCTGTCTCGTGGGGATTTCCACATAGGTAATCTTTGTCATTCAATCGCTCCACTGCAGGAGCTGGGTCCTCCAGAAACAGGATAGCCACAAAACAGACATTAATATTAAGTGCCAAGCAGATCAGCTTCTCTTTGACCTGCTCTTCTTTCTCCTTTTTTCATAAGAGCAGAATATTGGTAGGTCACATGCATCTTGAAATCAATACTCCTTACTCACCGGTGTAGGTTTACACTCATAGTTTTCATGCTAAGCTACTTTTTGTCTTTTCTTTTTTTTAATACAGAGACCATTTTTATTGATATAATATTAATGGAGCCAAAGCTGTCTTCTAAAAATACTCGTGCTTACTAAACTCAGAGGTCACTGAGGTCGCAGAACTTTCCTTAATTACACCAGAAATGTAAAATTATTTTACCAGAAAACTATTGAAGCCCAGGAGACTCAAACCTCCCAATGCGTTTGCCCACAAAGATCAATCATAGAGGGCTAATTAGCCATTTTACAGCTATTTAAAAAAAGAGAAACTCAGCCCTTTTCATTATGGCCCATCTATTTTTCCAACATTATGGCCTTTTTTATTTTTTCCCCCCCTTAGTTTCTGGAAGTTATTAGAAACTTCTGCTGCATGGAGAAATAAAGCATCAACTTTCCGTATTAGATGTGTCAGGCTTTCTTCCTCTCCGTCCACGTTTTATTCTTAGAATGAGGTCAGCAGTTGGCCCGCGAGCGTTGAGTGTCAGCTGCTGTTTTTCCATTGAAACAGACTATACTCGGGTGTTTAGCCCTCTGACAGGCCTGACGTCGGCCTCCTAGCAGCCCTAGTGACCACAGAACCTGATCTCACACAATCAAGCAACTGTGTCAGCCCAGTTTAAACTCGCTGTTCCCAAACGTGTCTCTCTCTCTCTCATACACACTTAAATGTTTCTTTTTACTTTGTGTAGCACGCCTCTCTTCTCCTCCTTTCTTCTTTTTTTCTCCTCCTACATTTCCTACACTTCAACTTTTGCACCTTATTATTGCGTCCATATTTCCCCGCTAATCTGCGGAAGCCCTGCAAACATTCGTATTGTCTAAGTGATCATTAAAATTTATGGCAAGCTGACTTCATCCAGCTTGCTAGGCCTCGTCGGCATAAGTCATAATTGGGTGGATGCTGTGGGAGACAGCATCAACCAATTGAGATCCACAGATCCATGGAATTCTTTATTCTTTATTATCCTAACTAGTTGCCCCGTTTTTCGTCACGCAACCTGGGTCACAGTTCACGTCCTATTGTCACCATTCAAGGTCTAAAACATCGTGCTATATCCGCTCACGGCCGCTATATCTTTTGGTAATTTGTACTGGGATACTTTTCGAGATAAATACGTTTTTATGATCGTTTTTTTCCCTATTCAAACCAATGGCCCTCGTCAAAGTGTCGCAATTTCGAGCGGCCTTGAACGCACCATCATAGACGCACGGACGTGGTGACGTAGCGCCGCACGGACGTGGTGACGTAGCGCCGCACGGACGTGGTGACGTAGGGGCTCTACTTCCTGGCAAAAACCCGGCTAAAAAAACGGCTAAATGTCAGAAGTGCGTTCAGCACCCTTCAGATCTGCTGGAAGAGGGGAAACGGACACGTCCTGTGTTTCGAGAGGTAAGAGGTAAGATAACATATCGATATATTCGTGAGCACCCGTCCGCTATATTCTGCTAACGGGATCTTGCTGTTAGCCGTTAGCCGAACACCTCATTGAGATTCCGT
>VURO01008929.1:9041-44728 GCA_015108175.1 Pelvicachromis taeniatus
CTCTCAGGTGTGGTTGTATTGGTGCAGTGGCCACGTTAATTAGTCTGTGTATTTGACTTCTATATAGTCATTTGTAGTGGCATGAAAAGGCTGAGGGCCTTTATCAATATCAGGTAAAGTCAAGTGACAGTATGTGTGCTTGGTCTGTAATATTGTTTGGGAATGTTTGGGTGCAGCCAAACTACACTGGCACACTAAATCACGTTTAAGATAACAAAACATGTCAGGAGTAGAATTAGTATGAAAGGGAAAGAGCTTCATCCTTAAATAATTCAGTTTCTGTTTTAGGCAGGGTGCAAGCTTACTTAAAGCTTATATCAGTTTGTTTACATGAGAAAGGTGATGAGATTTTCACTGTCGCAGTGATGGTGTGTCTGGCATCTTTCAAGTGGCCATCAACTTGTCTGGTTATCTCCCTGCCACATCTTGAAACCAAAGTGATAATGTCATCACGCCACACTGATGTGGAGGAAACTGATGTCTGTGTGGAAATGTTTGTACAAGGCTGCTGCACCATGTTGGAAAAATGATAACAAAAGTGAGATGGTGTTGATTGTTCAAAAAGAGATAGCAGGGAAATCTTTTTGTGTAGTGAGGGTAGAGCTCGCTTGTAGGAGCAGGACAGATGGTAGGAGTGCCGAATTTATGTCTTTAAAAACGGATTCGTCCAGCTGGTAGCAATTCTCTTAACAACAAAAAATACTCTGTGTTTATGCCTCCTTTGAGGTGACTGTTTTGCCAGCTACTAAATCCTATGTAACTACAGTTTGGTCTGTAGATTTTTGGACAATAACCCCGTCTTTCTTTGTAGCTTTTCCTTTGTACACCAGCAAATTTTAATAGATGGATTTTAAACAGTCCAGACTGGTTAAAGTGCACACTTTCAGATTTAATTCAAGGGGTTTGACAAAAGTGTTGCATAAACTGTTTAGAAATTTCAGCCCTTTTTTATACATTGTCTCCCATTTTCAGAAGGCCAAAAGTTGGGAAAATGGGACAGTTGTTTCATGGGCAAGTGAAGCCTGTTCCCTCATCATTCCATAACAAACTAATTGATTCCAAGTGCTGACCTGCTTTTGGTAGCTGTTCATTTAATTTCTCAGCATTAGGTCAAAGAGATGTCGATGTAGTTGGTGAATGCCATCGTTATACTTGGAACTTGAACTACCTTTCAATCAGATAAACAAAACAAAACAAAACAAAACAAAAACAACCCCCCACCCAAAATAAAAAAAAAATAAAAAAAATAAAAAAACTTTTAGGAATGGCCAAATGAACAATGTTCTACATCCTTAAAAACAGGAACAACAAAGGTCTCAAAGACCAATTCAGTTTTATTTATATACTGCCAAATCACAACAATCATTGCCTCAAGGCGCTTTACTGTATGTTGTAAGGTAAAGACCCTACAATAATACAAAGAAAACAGAAAACTACAGCAATCATATGACCCCGTCAAAGCACTTGTCAGAGCAAGTGCTTTGACAACAGTGGGAATGAAAAACTCCCTTTTAACAGGAAGAAACCCCCAGCAGAACCAGGCTCAGGGAGGGGTGGTCATCTGCTGTGACTGATTGGGGGTAAGTCGATGAAGACAGGACAAAGACACTCTGCTGAAGAGAGCCAGAGATTAATAATAGCAAATAATTAAATGCAGAGAGGTGTATAAACACATAGTGAGTGAAAAAGGTGACTGAAGAAAAAGCACTCAATGCATCATGGGACTCCCTCAGCAACCTAGACCTAGACCACTGAAGATAACAATAGTGGATGATCACACAAATTCTTTCCTTGATTAAGTAAAACCTCATTCACAACATCTTGCCAAGTTGAGAACACTCATGAGAAGGTAGGTATTTTGTTGTCAAGGTCTACAATCAAGAGGCGCTTTCATGAATGTAAACACAGAGGCTTTACGACAAGTGGCAAATCACTGGTTACACTCAGCAGCAGGAAGACCATATAATCTAAAAATAAATAAATAAAGAAATTTTGTCCAATTCTGGAAATAACTCCTTGGACAAAAATTGAGATGAACTTGCATCAGAATGATGGGAAAAGTATGGAGAATGAAAGGAACCTCTCATGAGCTAAAGCAAACCACATTATCTATCAAACGTGGTGGAGACGATACTATTGTATTGTAACCAGAACTGTAATGTGACTGCTGATAGAAGTTTACTGGACTATACACTCTGCTCAGATTCAACCAAATGCTGTCAAACTGATAGAACAGTGCTTCACAGAGCAAATGGGTAATGACCAAAAGCATACAGAAAAAGCCAAACGGATTTAGATTTTAGGCAATCGTTGACTGCAAGATATTTTCATCTAAGTATTAAGAGGAGTCCTCATATTTAAAGTTAAGCCAGTTTGTCTAACTTCTTTTGAGCCTCTGAAAATGGAGGACTTTTGTCATTTTCTGCGTATTTGCAACAGTTAGGGGTTTAATTGTCATGGCAGATAGAACAATTGTGACAGTGTAATGCTGGATAGTTTTAGAAATGTTCCCAGTCTGAAATAATGCTAACCGTTGTTTATCCAGAACAATATGTTTGATTTGAATTCATCTTTTTGTAGACATTTTAATTTTCAGTTATCACATTTAAGGAAAATTATTTTTTTACCGTTAGAATTTGCAGAGAGCTCAAATGCTACATTTAACAAAGAAAATCTGCCTCCTGCTGAAGTAATTAAAAAGCAGTACAAAACAGCATTAAGTTTAACTGCCTTTCGTTCATACTAAAAGTAACCACTTAATCTATGTATTGCTATGAATGGACAGAAAACACAATTTGATAGTTTAATTAATAAGTAAACAAATTTATAACACCTCAATTTGTGGCAGTGCATAAAACCCCTGATGGTTTGTATCTGATGGCACCATGCCAGCTTTAGTTTCTCTTTATCTGACAAGTGTATTTAAAGAGAAGTACTCTGTATGCTGAAGCTTGATTTTTATTTATTTTTTCACCATCACAATCCATGAATCAGCAAATGTATGAAACTGTGATATCTGCACTTCAAGGTAAAGCAAAGAAAGGACTGAATTCCTTTCTGTCTGTGAGGCCTAGATTCAGTCACTTTGATCATTTTTGTACTTTCCCAAGCAGCTGAAACATCCGTCTGCGGCCCTCCATCCTCCTCCGCCTCCTTCCATCTTTATTTATTTATTTAGTTTTATAGGGAGTAACAAGAATGTGGCTGTCCTCTAAAGCTGGAGTTCCCTTCCTTTAGCCTTTAGGTGGAGTCTCCCTTCTTTATTCTTTTTCTAAGTTTCTTCATTTGCTGAAAGCACATTTTTCTACACTCACAGAAACCGTACACATGACAGTTTCTTCTTGGTTCAGAACAGACCTAAACGCATAAGCATTATTGCTTTGCATATAGTAAAGGCATTATGCCTGTGTTACTTTAGTTGATAGAAGGTATTTAGATAGATGTTACTTAGAATTTCGAACAAAAGTAGTTTAAAAAACTGTACAGATAAAATAAATTTGTGCTAAAAAATAAAATCTTCTCTGTAGCAAGAAAACTGCGTGGGTAGAGTTTAAATAATGAAGTGTCTTAAAACTCCATTAGGGTGTGTAAGGAAGACCAAAATGCTACTGAACCTAAAACGGGATGTGTAGTTACACACTTATATTTCCAACATGTAGTCTGGCATCACCGGACTACAAAGACAAATTAGTCAAAAATCTTTTAGTATAGTTTTTAGTTCAAGGTCATGCTAACAGTAGACAGAAGCCATATGCCTCTTAATGCAACTGGATACACATGTAACCTTCAAGCCAATTACATGTCCACGTTTTAGTACGGTAAATTGTATTTTGCTTGATTATCTTCATTATTTAATCTTTAGCATTATATATTGATCAGTGTTACTGATTGCATTACTTTTTGAAATATAGTATCAGTGCTGTGCTGACAGTCTGAATTCATGTTTTTCCACTGGTTTTTGTAATAGTGAAGTGTGGTTTGCAAATAAAAGAAGACACACCCATACTGACTTAAACAACAAAGTATATTTTTTGAAAATGAATGACAAAGCAATAGTGAGCTCCCTATCCAGTGGATCTCATATCTAAGATGGACTTTAATTCCACAGATGTGTATCCTTGATGAGCTCTGCAGAAGGACATGGACAGGTTTTCACCTGCTGTAGGTTCAGGTCAGAGTGGCCCAGCAGCTTGCACTACTGTCACCAGCTGCAATCTGCGACAGTGGACTTGAAGTGTCTCTGGGGATGAGGGGCAAGTTAACGGTATTCAGCATTGCTGCAATTGTGACCTGGTCATCCAGCTGGTGGGGAAACGAGATAGGAAGGGGTGGGGCTAGCGGTTTAGCATGGATTGAATTGGAGAACGATTGAAATACTTTTCAGACTACTATTGAACAATATTGTGCTAACATTTTAGATGCAGTCAGTGTTTAGAATAGCTGCTATACCATCAGTGACATTTTAGAATTGTACTAAATTTATTCTGCATCATGACGTCAACAAGGAGTCCAGCAACAGATGGTGTGACCTCCACAGAACCCTGATCTTCACATTGTTTCTAAAGCCATCTTTAATAATTTTACTGCCACAAATGTTTTCCTCATTGTTCATATGTCGCACCTTTCATAAAGATGAGCAGTGGTGAAAGAGTGCTTAGCCTAGTGTGAGTGTTTGTCACATTTACCAGTTTTGCCTGTTGTTCTATCTTTGAAAGGAAGCAGGAGCATTGATGAGACTGCAGTAGCTGTGGTCTATATTCGTGACAGAGAGATAGATGTGTGTGTGTTTGTGTGAGTATGTGTTGCTTGTTTGTGGGGCAGTATTATTGATTCATAGGCCGTGTGATTGCAGCCTCCCTCAGCTGTGTTTGGTTGGCTTTACTGGACAGGCACAGGCTGCTACACTGCAGCACATCACTGGAGGCCGTGTGTATGTTTGCGTGAGGACAGTGAGAGACGGTGTGTAAAGAGAAAGACAGTGTATTTTTTATGCATGTAGTCATCCATGTAAGCACATTGAACCGTGAAGGTGTGTGTGTGTGTGTGTGTGTGTGTGTGTGTGTGTGTGTCTAAAACAGGCTGTTGTAAGTCATGTATGTCCATGTAGTCAGTCATGTAAGCACATTGAGCCATGGAGTGCCAGTGTGGGAGTGAGGAAGACAGTTAATGTTTGTGTGCCTGCCTGTGTAGTCAGCCATGTAAGCACATTCAGCCATGACGCGATTTTGTGTGTGCGCGTGCATGTGTTGGGGGGAGGGCTACTGTTGCTATGTTGTTGTGGAGATGGATGGCGGCAGCTCAGGTCATTACTGAGCCTGTGTTAGCTTAGCAGCTAATTTTAGCTTCTAGGTTACCCATAACTGTGTCTGAGCTTTTTTTCTGTATGAAGAGGCACAGGGAGTGAATATGGAAGAGAGCTGAGCGTGGAAGTATTTTCTGTGTATTTTCAATCATTACATGCCTCAGATCATCTGAGGTTAGAGGTGTGAGTGACATGTAAACAGAGCTCCTGATTCTTCTGAGCCTCATGAGAATGTGTTACAGGTCTAATCCCCACATGATGCTTTGTGTTTCTGTGCATCTATTTATTCATTTTTTAGGTAACAAGGGATTTTATTAAACAAACAAATAATGAAGATGAAGAGTGACACACAAGACAAAATAAGTTGGATCTTGTATCTTGTGTTTTAATTCAAGAGATTATAAAAATCTTTTCTTTTCTTTTTTTTTACCCCAGTCATTGTTAAACTGAGAACTCTCACTTGTGTAAACAACTGTTTGCCTATTGTAACATTTTGATTTAAAACAAAGTTTTGCCCAAGAGTAAGGGCTGCTTTAAACAGTTTTTTTTTTTATATGATTCTGAGGTTTTTGCTTTGTGGCAGGTTGACTTTACTGTCATCTAATGTAATTCATACACATTGTAAGGATTTTGTTTCAGAGAAACTTGGGTAATGGAGCTCAGCATTGATACAGGCCACAAATTTGCGTTAACCTACCTGCAGTTGCTGCGCATCTCTTAGCTGCTTTGCAAATCACTCCACCGAACCTTGTTTCCTATGCTGCACTTACCAATTTGCAAATTTGTGCATATGCAGCACAACACTATTATAGTTAATATGATAAAGGCTTAATGCTTTCTGTTCTTATGTAGATTTTACACAGTGTATGAGGAATGAAATACTATAGAGATACTAATGTGCATATATAAACAGTCTGTGGTCTGTATTTCTTTTCTTTTACTACAGTACTGAGTGTGAAAGGAGCCATTTGAAAAAGCGGGTGGGCAGATGACATTTGCTGCACAGTGATCACATAAGATGGCTATCACTGATTTGTAGGATTTTTGGGTCATTTCAATTTCAAAGCAGACAATACAGCTTTACATAACATGACTTTTCAAAATAATGCGACTGTCTTACTTGTGTAGAGACACAGTTTCACTGAAGTAACAAGTATGCTCTGCACAGGAAATTTGTGTTCTACAGATCATTGTTTATTGGGTGCATTTAGTTTATCGAGATGTGCTTGCCTTTGGTATATGGTCGTTGTTTCTGGTGAAGTTTGTGGCAACATGCAAATGTGGCCTACTTGATGAGTGGTAATTCCTTTGTGTTGCTCATTCTGCAGCAAGTGGCCTAGTTCTGCCCGCGTCCTTCATCATTTCACACATTGCACACAGAGATTTGAAAAACTTTTTTATTATTTCTTCCACATGTAAATTGAAAACTGCTGATTCTGAGATGTGGAAATAAACACGTTATGTTCCTGTCAAACCTTAAAAATGAATAACTCCTGTTTTTTAATTATTGCCCCCAGGAGATATCAGACCAGATGAGCCCCACGCTAAATTTTCAGGTTTTTTTCAAACTAGGATTAAATATTATCCCAGTTTAAGCATTTTGTCTATTTTAGTGGTTGCTCAATCCTGCACCTTTGACTCAGTGTTTCTTGCTGGGTTTCTACCCCGCCAAGTGCTCCCTTTGAGTTGGTAGCATTTCTTTCTTTCTTTCTTTCTTTCTTTCTTTCTTTTTTTTTTTTAACACTTTGCATCCCAGGTTCAATCAATCTGTGGAATAAAACCCAGGATAACCTAGACGCAGGATACAAATCCACTTCTCTTGTGGAAACCTAAGTAAGTAATAAGTCTCTGCTTGTGCCGGTCATCCCTGTAAGGCTTGTTAGGTCCAATCAAGCCCAGCAGTATCCAGACTGATGTTTTTAGAGCTTCTGATCTCTAGACTGAAATCTATTTAAAGTTGTCAAAAGGACACTTTGATTTTTTTCCCCCCCGAATTCAAATAAATCAAGTGAAAATAAATATTACTGTTATCATTTGAAATGATTTTGTTTCTTCTTTCTGGTAATTTGTTTTCCAATATACTTTCATGTACTGAAAGGCACAAGCCATCCATTAACCAAAACACCTGGTAATATCTTGTTTGCATAACTATTCCTCATCACAGCAGACCTGTTAAGGTCACTAAATCAGGACAGCTGGAGGAAGTAGTACTGCAGAGCGTTACTGTTAGGACATTTTTTTTTTTTTTTTTTTAACCAATTAAAATAAGTAGGAGACATTCTGGGTTTCTGTCAGGTGCACAACTGTAAGGCTTAGCTGTCATAAGAAATCTTAAGTACATGATACCTGCATCTTTGCTCTAAAATAAAGACTTCTCCAAATGTTTTTTTGTGTACACCGATCTCGTCCACACATTAGAAAATGTATTTTAATAGAAAAAAGGAAAAGCTGCTTTGTTTATTCTTAATTGATGGACATCATGAAAAGAGAGAAATGTATATGAAACTGCTTAACACGTGTGGTACTCAATACAAACGACATGCTGTAGTGCACAAAACTGTCATCTAGTTAACTGGCACATGAGCAGTCGTCTTTTTGTGTCGACAGCTCACAAAGACCGTGAACCATCAGTTTACAAGTCATCTTCTTTTGTTCATATCACAGGAATTTCTGTTTTATTGTTAATTGTTTTAAGTATAAAAACTACACTAATCATACTATCAGTGTGGTTAATATTTTACTGATATATATTATACTGATAATGGCTTGTAATACTGATAGTATTATATGCCTGCATTGTAATATACTCATGCAGACAATCTTCCTTGTGGAAAAAGTTAAAATGCTCCAGTTTCCTCTCTTGCTTGTTGAAGCTTTTGATGTTAACACCTGTTTTCACTTTTAAGCAAAAATGGCTATCAGCTGACCTTAGTGGAGTGTTACTTCATCTTTTTCACTCCAGGGTATCTCACCCCGGGACTTAGATATATTACTTTGCCACTCATGTCATGTAGGGACTCTGTAGAGGCCTACTCTTCTTTCTTTGCCTCTTGACCTTTGCTGATCACACCTACAGTTTTCTTCTCTCAGCAGTGGTGGAAAAGTTGACTTTACTGTGTTTTTTTTTTTTTTTAGGCGTGGTCTGTCCTTTAAGAGGAGAACCACAGCCTGTAGGCAGCTCTCACAAATGGATGGTGTAATGCACCACAGTTTGGTATTTTGCTTTTGTGTTCACAGTGAGTTTAAAAAATAGTGCACGTGAAATTAACTGAAACTGGTTATCTGAAGTTTAATTTCATCTAACCCAGTTCGTCTTTGCTGTGTCTTCTCTGGTGGCCTTACCTGTCAGAGCTGCAGAGCTACTTTTACCAGCTAATGTCTTCCATTCATCACGAGACAATAAATAAGGAACTGATTAGCGTACCTAGCTGGTAGTTTTAATACAAATAAGTAATAAAGAGAAGCCTTTACCCTACTGTCATGCAACATTTTTCATGACAACATGAAAGGATCTGAAAATAAAACATTTCATATCAACAAAATAGTTATTTAAACAGTTGCTTTACTGAATAACCAATTGAATTAACTTACTTTTCAGCTAATTTAAATAATTGGCTTCATTAGTTCTACTTTTAATTAACTACTTTTAGTGCTGGTGAGACATATGCCCACATGACAAATACTTTTTCTTAAAACATGACAAATTGATGAATTGAGAAAACAATTAAATAAATAATTGTTACTTTCAGCTTTGCTACCTAAACTATTGGTTGACTTTATATAAACAACTGGAGATTTGCTCTGATTCCTGTGAAAAATTGAGTAGAAACTCAAAAACTCAAAATATAAAATTGCGCAACCTGGATAATAAAAAAAACAAAAACATGACAAATATCTGTTTTATTAAACCTTTGAAAAATAATAGCTTTCTTGGAATTCCCTGCTCTCTATGCAGTTATACACGCAGATATATCAGCTTACAAACTAAAAGTGAAATTAAAATGGCTAAAGACTGAATGATAGAAAGAAAGCTTCTGATGTACGAGCTGACGTCAGATTCAGAGAGGCAGTCAGTCTGGACAGACATACAGACAGCAACGAAAGAGTTACCATGGTGACCACGTGTTTACGTTCACCTCCCCTCTCCCAGCAGCTTTGGCAAAGAGAGCCAGTTTCCATGGCAACGGCCCTGATACCCCCTCCTCAAACCCACTGGCGACTAGGCCGCTCAGCTTGTGTGTCTGTGTGCGTCTGTGCGTGTGTGTGTGTGATTCATTGGGATGATTCCTCATACCTGTGTGAGAAGCAGTTAGCACATCTGTATTGACATCACGAAACAAGGCAGTCAAACTCAATTCTCACCGCATAAAAAGTGCAGTTATGAAAACACACGCACCTGCTCTGTGTATCGCACACAACTGCTAAACACACGTCTGATGGCCATGCATTTTTTTTTTAAGGCATAAATACCCGTTCAACAAGGATTTGGATGCAGACGCAAACGTGCGAATGTCACTCAGTCATTCCACATTCACATGACCGGACGAGGTTATTTCTCCGCAGACCACGTGCCCATTTTCTCCACTTTCTAAATGCAGTCTAGAGCGTCAGAAAGGGCTACAGCCAGTTTTAGACCCTTTACCACTCCCTCTGCTTTGCTGTCATAGGAACCACACCATCTTCCTCTGACAAGCCTCCATCAAATGTACGTAGGTGTGTTGGGGGAATCAATGCTTTGAAAAGTCTGTCTTGTTGCTATTAGCCCCCTGAAGTATGTCAGGCTACATTTTCATCAGCTGCATTCAGAACGGCACCTTTCTGATTCAGAATTGAACATAATCACAATAACGAGCCTGCGCTGGCTCATTTTCAGAACACAATCGCTTCCTTTGCCAAGTGCAAAAATGTGGTACAGCTTGTGTTAGTGACATTGGTGCAGAAACATATGGGCAATGTACAGTCCCTCCAATTACTTACATATGGACAGAGCACACAAACAGCAGTGCCACATATGGCAGGGCATGCTGTCAATAGTACTTTATGTGTAGTGAACACTTGAACACAGCTGGCGGCTTTAGCACACAAGCAAGACGAGACTGAATTTGGCTTTTATTTTTATATGGGAAGTTTATATTCAAGTCACAACACATGATTCCTAATTATTGATTTTAACTGCACTAAATAATTAAAACTGCAGAAGATGTTCTGTAGTGGATGGGAAGCTTTGATTGGTTGTCACCACACCGAAGATTTCCTCTTAAATTGCTTCTTTTTCAAAGACGTGATGATTTTTTGGTCTTACTTTTTGTGTTTGATTTTAAACTAGTGCTTTGATGATTGTTCAGCTTCATCATTTAGTCTGTACTAATCTCATTGGCTTGTTTCTGCTGATCTCCTTCTGTAGGTAAGTTATTGTTCTTCTGATGGCTGACTTTTCCCTCACACTGACAAATAGCCTGTATGTACACATATTTAAAAGCCTGGTGTAATCCTTAATAGCGAGTAGCAGTTGCTGTCAGAGTGGAAAGTGTTTGTAGCACTTGGGTAAGTAATATAGAGCACTTGTGTTCAGCATTATATCTGTTTAATTATTGAAACATGGGTAGAAACAAAAACACTTCTGGCTGGCAGTGCATCAAAAAATACCCCAAAAGAGAAAATGACGCTGTCAAGTGTGCCAATAAATTTATTTAAAGTGAAATACTACTTGCTGTGAACTAGCTAAACAACAAAATATTTTTGTTAACTTTGGGTTTTCAATGCTGGAGTGCCACTGTAGGTTTGACCGTTGCCAGGGGTTAACCCAAAAGATTACACCCACTACAGTTAAATATTTAAAATGTTATCTGAAACTCTGATTGTAAATCTGTGGAAAATTGCTGATCATTTTCTTTTAGACTAATTATTTTTATGAGCAATTCATTTTACACTCATTACTTAGCAAAGTCCAGGACTGCAGTCTGCAGTCACTCCTGCTGAGTGGAATTGATGTCATTTGATTTCTCTAATCTTTCCATGGTTTGGTGTTTAAAATAATTGTTTTTTTTCTTACGTTTACCTTTTGAATCTTAATACATTGTTTATGTTTAATATTTATGGTAAAAAAAATAAGTCTTTATTATACATTTATATATAAGAAATGGCTTTTGACCTGTTGCTAGTTTAAGTATAATATTGGGTGTCTTAAGTCTGGTAGATGATGTTCTTCTTTGCTGGAATAAAAATGTCTTTGTAAAATATTTGGACCAAAAACACTACTCTGTTACCAGTATACATGCTAGTGTAACAAATGGGATGTTGTTATTCATTAGAAAAATTTGATTTTTGTTATTTTGCTCCCTTGTATGGTTTGCTGTCTGTCACAGCACACTTTGTTTACAGAATAGATTAGGCTGTATTGTCCTATTCCAGCAAGCGTAATGAGACTGTTTCATCTTCAGCCATATGTAAATTCTGACTACAAATGCTTTGGGTGCATTTTCAGGTCTAATCCTCTTATGAATCAAATTTTGAACTTCTAAACCAAAGGCTTTGACTTGTTAAATTTAGTTGTTCCTCCCCAGGGAGTCCCGGTTAATTCATTAAAACTAGCACTTATGAAAAGCAGTGAAGACACAGCAGGGCATCAGAATGGGGGATTATGTTCCTGTAATAAAAACTGTTTGAGTAAATAGGGGCGTAATGGTGCACTAAATGCATAGTTTGCTATGCACACTAGTGTTAGAGTCATACTTTGATATAATTTTCAGTACCGCAGAAAAATCAAAGGAAATGCCTAAATTGGCATTTGGTGTTATTTAATAAGTGTTTATTTCTGTAATGTTTGAGGTGCTTATATGCTGTTAGTAAGCAAGACTGACATCTAAGTCAAGTGCAGTATTTAAATATATGCTGTATATGTGCTTCTTTCTGTGAACATCGAGGTGACCCATCTTATCTAAAGAAACTTCTTGGTATTATTAGTGAACAAACTAACCGTGTGCCTCGTGTTTGCACGCATTGTTAACTCACTGAACATGGAGCCACGCTGATTGATCTGTAAAATGTGATTAATCTTGTAATGTAAGCTAGCATATTGTATGCGTTTTGTTAATAACTCACACTGCAGATAGCTAATAGACAACAGCTACTGCTCTGTGAAAATGTAACTTCAGGTAAAGGCATAAATAGACTTCTGACAATAGCTGTTTGTATCATCTGGAACCAAACCTCTCGCATTGTAAACTTCAGTGTTAGCCGTCTGTTTCTGCAGTTCATAAATAAGTACAACTTCCACTCATTATGATGATGTGGATGCAAAATCGGTACATTACTGTGCAAAAAATAAACAAACAAACACACACACGCACACACTAATACAAAGTACTGTCTCATGTGCAAGTTTGTACCACTTGGGAAGTCTTTTAAAGGTAAGTTTCCATCAATGATGTAAATCAGTCAAACGCTGCTCTCAGATGCACATCAGACACACACACGCACGGACACATGCGCACACGGACACACGCACACAGCATATTGACTCTCATGCCCTTGTTGAAACCTTCAGATGGGAGATAAAAGCAGATTGAACTCTGTAGGCATTCAGAATTGATCAGTTTAAAATATTGATAGTTTGGCTGATCTTTTTTTTTTTCTTGTCCGTACATATATTTATTATTATGTTTCTATCGTTTTATTTTTATTTTTTTTAACTAGTGACCCTGGCCTGTTCATGCATGAAGTAGATGCAAGAACTTGGACAATGTAATGTTGTATTTTTATTAACGATTACAGATATTATTCTAATGATAGACACAGGTTTTCATGCGTGTTTTTATAACAAGGTCGTCAGTTTACTCTGGTGGTCATATATACTTGACCAGCAATGGAACTGAGAACAATGCCAGAAAAGCATATTTTGCTGTGGAGTCTTGGGGTGTTTTTGGTAGTTTGGGGGTTATTTCAACATTCTGATTACATTTCAAGCTTTTGTGTGGGAAAACATCTTCCTAGCTGTGGTTCTCTTGAGCAAGACTCCTCATACCAGTTATAGGATGAGTTTTAATAGCTGAACCTTTGCGTTGACCTGCCTGTGGTGCAGCAAAGCAGGGAGAAATTCCCTGCAGTGTCAAATCAGGCAACACATTATTATTAATTATGAAGGATACATTCATTATTGACAGACTAAATACCAGTGAAGAAAAATGTGAGCACAATGCACACCTTGCAAAAATAGACTCTATAATGGAGTTTTGTCTCATGTTCTTTGTATGATCGGTTTAGTTGGTTCACATGAATTCACTCAAACAGACCTGTAGTTTCTCCCTGCTTAAGATTTCAGTGTAACTCACTGTATGACTGTACCATGATTACATGTCAGCTAAAGTTGCAGATGATCTCAGCTGTTGTTCTGCCCTTGCTCATTCCCCTTCCTTGCTTTTTGCGTTTTAATCATTCTTATTGGCTACAAGTCTTATTATGTTAAATTAAAAAAAGTATTAATGATACCAAAGATATGTGAACTTGAGCTTTAAAGTGCGACAGCAAGAGAAGTGACACGGAGGTTGTGCATGATATGTCAGCAACCCCTTCAGGGTGTTTCTTTAATTAGGCACAAACCTGCATTTGGACTTGGAGATAATTGGTGGGTAAAGGACACCATAGCTTCACAAAACACAATTTTGCCATACTTCATACACCAGAGCAAACTATTTTTTTAATAAATGTCCAAAAGTAGGAATCGATGCTACAATGGAACTTTATATGAAGAATGTCAGACGTTCTACTTTTCTATGTCATGATAATTCTCTGCAAAGTATGTTTTTCTGCTCGGTATTCATCATCACTGAGGAGCAGAAGGTGGGAACTATAACATAATAATTCTAGATTCTTTAATAAGTAACTAATCACCTCTGCAGGCACTTTTTTAACAGCCTTTGTGAGAACATTGGGGCTCATTTTTCTGCAAATATTGGGATTTAGCTGCTATTTCAGGGTTACTGTTTGAGCCATAGGTACAGTGCTTAACCAATTTATTAGACCACCAGTTATAAAAACAAGAAAACATAAATATTTTAGAAATTGGTCAAAAACTTTAATTTAATTTAAAATTATACAGTTATTTATTAAAATTATCTCTGTGAAGTCAGAAATTAAACCAGTATAACATTCATTTACTAACACTAATTTGTTCTGTTCAGGAATCTGAGTAAATAACAGTAATTTGACATTAATAAAGACATAATAATGTGCTTTAATTTTCTTCAGTTAATTTTTTTATGATTTGTGGATATCATGAATAATTCTATTTTAGCATTGAGCACATAGTTTTGATTAGAGACTGACAAATTAGCCATTAGAGAAACATGAAATGATTTTAGTACTTACCGAAAGACGGCGGTGCCATAAACCTTATATTGGTGGATGGTCTAATAAATTCTTTATTTGTCCAAAAATGTACGACATTCATCCTGTTTGGTCTCTCAATTACAAATTTAATATCCAGCACCTTTCTTTTTTATATGATTGCTTTCAGTTATGAAATTCTCATTTGTTTGCTGACTGGACTTGTTTCTTGTTATGTTGATGCTACTTTGCAACTGGCTGAACACCACCTTGACTATCTAATAGTGCACAGCAACTGTTAGGTATAGTTATGGCTCTGCAGGGGGCACTGGGTGTGGCTGCAGAGTCACAGAGTGAGTATAAAGATGTTGAACTGGCTTTGATAATGCAATAGAGAAATTGGCTTTGTGCTAAATATGCCATCATATTCATGTAGACTGGAGTTCATCATTGGGTGCAACACCTTAGAAATGCCTCAATCAAGCACTGCAGACTTTAGTACAGGCTGTGTTTAACCCTGTGAAACTGCATTCTCGCTGTATTTGATATTGAAACATCTTATCTGCATTTTTGATTTTAGCAGATAGGTACAATTTGCCCACATGTTATGCTGACCTTGAGGTCCACCTACTAGTCATGAATATTTATGGCTGCCAATATTTATGCAGACACAAGAGACTTATTAGCATACTTGGGCTTCGCCTTCTACCTAATTTTGATGAGATGACAACCTGATGTCATAATCACAGGTGGATAATAAAGCTACCGTAACTTCATCTATTCTCCATTAATGTTAGAGATATATCCGTGATGGAAATTACCCTTTTATAGCACTGCTTGAAGATGATGCAATAATTCACGTTTTTATCTGTTAGGCTGGAGTGGAAGATTGCTGTGCTGATTGAGCAGTTGGGACCAGCTTTGTTGAATGGACTTTGCATTTTTGACTGTTTCAGAATAGGATGTATGAATATGTGGTGTCACAATGGCCTCGCAATGTCCTCACAATGTTGCATATATCAAACATAGATGTTTGATAGATTCCTAAAATTAGGGATACAGTGGAACCCCGGGTTACAAGCAGCTCTGTATACAAGTACTTCGATTTACGAGCCGCGATCAGAGCAAAATTTCACCCCGGTGTACGAGGCCTGCCTATTTTACGAGCCGAGCTGTAATAATGTGAATTATTGTTTATAAGATGATTTGTTCCACAGCGGATTGTGTTGCTGCACGGATGTGTTAGAGTGTGACACGAGCATGTTGGTGTTGGGCCGGAACGTTAGGCTGTATGCTGTTGATGTACATGGCAGAGAGTTAACCTGAGTCACCTGACTTATTAATAAACCTTACTACCCCGTTGGGTAGGAAATAGATATTCTGGAGTCTGTCGTGAATGAGACCAGAATATAGCAACCGCTAGTCTCCCCTTCGGCTTTCTTACCCGGACACTTCTACCCAGAGCTGTTTCAAGGCTTATTATCCCTTTATGATGACACCTGCTTGGCTCATGTCTGTGCGTGCGTACGTACATACAATTAAGAAAGTTTTGTTTTAGTTTTACCGTACGTGTACCGTACGTATCGTGCCTCCTCCCTCCCTCCTTCCTCAGCCGTTCTCGCCGTTAACTGCAATCGTCTGCCGCCAAGGTAAGGTTATATTTGCTTAAGTTGGTTTATCTTTTATTTAACTATATTTACTAATACAGTATTTAGATTTTTGTTTCTTATTTAAAAACATGTATTTTTCCATTATTTATGATATTTTGGGGACTTTTTGGGAGGGCTGGAACGGATTAATCTCATTTCCATTATTTTATATGGGAAAAATTCGATCGGGTTACGTGCAAATCGGGTTCCGAGCTTGGTTCTGGAACGGATTAAACTCGTAACCTGGGGTTCCACTGTATTTGTTGCATTACTTTGTTGTTACCCTGTGAAATCGTCACATAGTGACCCACACACTAACACAAATCCCTGTCCTAACAAGGCCACACATTCAGTCTTTCTTTTAGTTTTTTCATTATGAACACAAAACCAACAACACAAAGCAAACATGAAAGCCAGTCAAAGAGACCTCACAGACCAAACATGAACAGGTAGATCACCTGCTGTACTTCAGGCCCTGACTGTCAGGCTCGGGTCGGCAAACACTCAGCTTTAATTTGTGGCTCTTCTGTCTTGGACTCAGTTTGCATTTCACCATCACACTCCTGTCTAGTCATGCTATAAAAATAAAAATAACCTCCGTATCGCCACTCCTCAAAAGCTGCAGACTGCTCCACCATTTTCCTACATACAAACACAAATCAGCTGATTGTAGCACAAATGCTGAGGAAGGAAAAAGCATGTTTGGTTGATGCTTTTTTTTTCTTTCTTCTTGTCCACCAGACATGCACATAACTGAAGACCCAATGCAATGAAAATAAAAACATAATTGTATCTGTAATGTAATTACTGAAGTCAGTTGTTTAATGCGTTACTGAAAAATGTAACGTGTTACTTCCAACGTTGCAGATTCGACTGCATCCCTCCGAATTCAATTAAAATCCCATCTGATGAGTAGCTTTATGCTCCGTTTCATTTTGAACTGACATAGAAGGGTTTCCGTTAGCGTATAAATAGCTCAGCTTTTTTTGGTGAGCAGCTTAATTGGTTAAACCGTCTGAGTTGAGTGTAAAAACACATCCTGTATAAACCTGACCAGACTTGCTGTTGCTGTTTAACTCAATGGAATTCACACATATTTGTGGGTTTCGATACCGTAAGTGTGCTCTTGGAAAATTGTGTTCCTCAGAGTTGTTTTTGTTACTAGTTCTGTCATCTTTCCATCGCTGTGATCTTTTGCATTTAATGCGATCCATAAGTGTATTGAATCCATTCAGGTAGTGTCAACATGAGCATGTCCTCTGCAGCCACAAACTGTCAAACTGTGATCTGAATGGCATCGATAACAAACCTTCATTTATGCATCAGCATGCACATTTGCAGGACAGGACCTTCATACTGACCACCAGCTAACTGTTGGTTAATTGTGGTTAGTAACACTGTATCCCTTCACTGAATGCTTTTGTCTAAAACACGTAATGGCTTTGAGAGTTCCTAAGAAAGCAAAGCGCAGTTTTAATTGTGCTTTGCGGTAAGTAATGAGGACGTTCCCGCTTAGTCAAAGTCAAAGTAGCTGTTTACATTTTTGTCTTTGAATGGGGGCTTAAAAAGAAAAGAATCCCAGCCCAGTCCTGATTGTGGAATGAAATCACAGTTTTGTCTGTCTTGAGGTTAATGCTCTACACCCACACGCCTGTTTGGTTTTGTGTGGAGCCAGTGAGTGGTGAGGCAGGATGGGGCAGCCAGCTATTCAGCCATCTTTTATTGCCTCCAGATTCATGTTACGTGCTCTTCTGTGGTGGAGCTACACTTGAAAGGGAAGGAGCAGTCACCTGATCCAGTCAAACGTGCCTCTGCTAACCTCGGTCCAGTGGGCCAGGCATCAGGGCGCCTGTGACTCCCAGCACCTCAATAATGCCATTGTCCCAACAGACACAGACAGAGACACACCTACAGACCCATAAACGCCAGACCAAAACAGGCCACACTCCATTTTGTCATTTGGGCTCTCCACCCCATTCCACAGACATAACTGACCAAGACAGATCCCTATCATGCATCTGCGAGTAAAAACACCCACATTAATGAATTACCTCAAAGAACAATACTGAGGCACTTGCCACAGAACGTTCACAATGGCGTGATTCAGCGCCTCGGGCAAAATACGGGGCAATATTTAGATTTGTAACCTAGACAGGCAGCAGTTTCCATCTGAAGCTATTTCACGTGGTTTTATTGTTTACTGCTCACAGTGAGAATCCTGCCAGCAGCTTTGCTGCCACGGCAGAAACATTAATTAATAGCGTGGGTGTTTTATTTATGGGCAGTGTGATGCCACACAAGAACAGTGATCACCTGAGGCACAGAGAAGTCCTTAAAGGCCCTCTTTGTCAGGCACGCAGAGGTAAACACGCAGGACAGATGTGGCTTAGCGCTAAAATACAGATCGCTTCCTTTAAGGGCTGTTTAATCTGAGGCCTAATGAGAATGAATATGAGCAGCGTATATCATCAGCGTGGAGAAAGTCGAAGGAATGAGCTTTGGTCAAGACGTGGCGGTATACACACTCACACATGCACGCACACACGTCATCATTAGTCTGTGTATTTTTTATCAGAATCAGTGCCAATGTGTGCAGGAAAACACCACTCAGGTCACAGGGTGAGCCTTTAGCAGGATTTATTGTAGACAGTGAGGCGGCTGCTCCGCGCTGATGGATGACACTGTACTGCTGGTTGGAGGGACTCGGATCCGTGGAGGTCCTAAAAAAGCAAGTATAGATTTGGGTTGCAGGTTTGTTATTTGAATGCAGAAGACAGACACATTTTAACTTGGCGTTAGAACTTGTGTGTGTATGTAATTTTGTGCCAGTAATGAAAACAGATTAATGAAAACAGAAAATCCATTAAGTAGGTTTGTGAAAGGAAGAAGAAGAAGAGAAAGAAACCGGCGCTTCTGGCATATATACTGCCATTTTTCGCTTTTGGGGTGAGAGATAGCAGTCCTACTCAGAAAGGAACACGACCTTGATTGGGATGAAAGCGTTTTAACGCTGATAGATTGCCATGAAATTTAGTACAGAAATCCATTTTTCTCTTGGGATGTGTGCTACTGATTCTAGTGACCCCCGGCCTTTTTATCTCGACCCTGTTAAATATCTCAATAGCCACAAGATGGAGAGACACCACATTTTGTGCAGAAAAAATAAATAAGTGAACATGTTAGGATCATCATTATACTTTTCTTTACAATGTAACGGTACTCTTTGAGTTTTGACCTGTAATTGTCACGTGTTCTCCACAGATCAAGATTATCGAGCTGCCCAGTAAGACTGCAGTCTGCACCCTTGTGCCAGAAGAAAAGCTGGGGATGGTCATGTGTCTAAAACTGTGGCAGGTAAGCATCAGTTTGAAGTGTTTTTTTTTTTTTTTTTTTTTTAAGATTTTGTTATTTTTTTTTTTTTTTTTTTTTTTTTTTTTTTTTATCGTTAAATTGTTTATTTTGTTTGTTTTTTGTTGTTTTAATTATGATCATTTCAATCTCCATCTTTGCATTGTTGGACTCAGCAGTGGAAACTTGTGCTGTTATTTTTCTGCACCATTACCAGTACACACTGAGAAATGCAGCGATACACTGCAACTTTTCTGAGTGAAATGTTAAGCGGCTCTCATTAACAGCCCCACGTCTTCTTTGACATTTGCGTGAGTTCAAAATTATTCTGATTTATCTTCGGTGCAGATTCTCAGTTTGTCCGCTGGCTGAAACGAGCCATTTTAGTTCTTGTGATCCTTCCTTCACGACAACTTTCTTCTGATTGGTTGCTCCTCATAAATATATACGTTTAAACTAAAATTGGGTGGAGCTTCTGCGCTCACATGCAGAGATGTGTTTCTGAGATATCGTCTCTATTTGGCATCAGGGAGAGTTCAGAACTGTTTCACTGCATTTTGCTCAGGTGTAATTAGGAGCCACCAGTGAAACATAACAGAAAATAAGGAAATTCATGTTCATTTAGCCCCGATCGGTCACACTATCCAAAAAAAAGAAAATCACACTGACAGCCAGCGAACGATGTACTTTCTTTCATGACTGTTAATAAAAGTTCACGCATCCATACATACCTGTTTCATTCTGATTGGACAGTAGCCCACGACAAGTTGCTAAAGTAAACAAAAAAACGCACACGTGAGATGCGGCTCGTGATTTACAGCTCGACAACTCGTCCCGCATCACTTTTTCCAAGCATTTCTTCTGAGCTGGCAGCGAGTCCCAACACTGTAATTAGAGTGTTTGGAAAGGCCGGGGGTTCACAGCCATATATCAGCCTGCAGCTGTACATCCAATCTGATCTGGGCAAAAGAAGTTACAGCTTTCTGTTTTGTGATTGCCGTTGAAAGTTTTATTTTCCAGCCATTAACGCAACCCTGTAATTATTTTTATGGTTAATTATTAACTCTCCGGGTTTGGGGGCTTCGGGGAGAGACTGAATGGAGGTTTTGATGCAAGGCTGTGGATGGTTTGCATAAATTTAATGAGCGGTGCAGTTTACAGGCAACAGAAATCAAAACACAGCTTATCATCTTGAACCCCAGAGTGAGGCAAGCCGCTGGCCTGTGCACATTTAGCCCTGTGCTAATTACAGTTAATAAGTCAAAAGCAAAGCCTATAAAGGTGACATTGTTTGTGATGTTGTAGAGAAAAGAGTCTCGGTGCCTGCTGACACCATGTTTGTGTTTTTTCTTGTTTGCCTTTGATTTCACTGTTGCACCCACCTTTCATCATCTGATTTATGAACCAAAGCTGGCTGAGCGTTGAGTGCCAGGAAACATAATGATCAATTATATCGTTATAAATTATATAATATCTTTGTAATACAGCACAGGCAGCTGTCTGACTTCAAAGCCGAAGGGCCCAGGTGATTGTAAATCATTTCAGGCCGATTCCTTTCAAAGCGTGTTCATCTGTTACACTGACTGAGTGACTCAAGAGTTTCCAAGCGCGAGAAAAGACTGAAAACCCGGCCTGTCTGTGTGCATCTGTGAATGCATACAACCCCTCCTTTCACTCGCTATCAAACACACACTGACAGGTCTTTTCTCAGTCACGAGAAAAAAAAAATACAAACGTCATCTTGCCTTTCACATTAAATGCTCGTGTGCTGCCTACTGTCTCCTTAACCTGACACAGCAGGAAGCAACGGCTGAAGCAGCTACAGTTAGGTCCATATATATTTGGACACTGACAGTTTAGTTTTTTTTTTACCTGTTTATTGAAACATATTCCAATTATAGTTAAATAATGGATATAATGTGTAGACACCCAGCTTTCCTTTGAGGGTATCTACATTCAAATTAGGTGAAGGGTTGAGAAGTTTCAGCTCCTTAATATGTGCCACCTTCTTTTTAAAGGGACCAAAAGTAATTGGACAGTTGTTGACTCAAAGGCTATTTCGCAGGCAGGTGTGGGTGATTCCTTCCTTATGTCATTATCAGTTAAGCAGATAAAAGGCCTGGATGAAGTTGATTTTGAGGTTTGGTGCTTACATTTGGAAGATTTTGCTGTGAACAAACAACATGTGGTCAAAGGAGCTCTCTATGCGAAGCCATCCTTAAGATGCGAAAACACAAAAAACCCATCCGAGAAATTGCTACAATGTTAGGAGTGGCAAAATCTACAGTTTGGTACATCCTGAGAAAGAATTTCTAATTTTCGTGGTGATGAGAAACCCTTTCACAACAGCCAGCCAAGTGAACAACACTCTCAGGAGGTTAGTGTATTAATATCTGAGGCCGAGTGCCACTGGCATGCATGGCTGCCAGTGGCACTGGGCCACTAGTGTTTATTGGTGATGTGACACAGGACAGAAGCAGCTGAATGAATTCTGAGGCCTTCAGAGACAGACTGTTGGCTCAAATCCATTTAAATGCAGTCAAATTGGTTGTCAGTGTTTCATGATACAGATAGACAACGACCCAAAACATAGAGCCAAAGCCACCCAGGTGTTTACTGAAGCAAAGAAGTGGAATATTCTTGAACGTCCAAGTCAGTCACCTGATCTTCACCCAACTGAGCATTTCACTTGTTGAAGACTAAACTTCAGACAGAAAGGCCCACAAACAAGCAGCATTAAGAAGGAGGAACCCCAACATGTGGTGATGTCCATGAGTTCACGACTGAATTTTCTGGAGGAACCTACCCGAGGGATTAATAAAGATCGATCGATCTGTCTGTCTTTCTATCTATTGAGCGATCAAGACTTCAGGTTGTCATTGCCATCAAAGGTTTTCAACCAAGTGTTAGAAATGAACATTTTATTTTTCAGTTATTAAATTTGTCCAATTACTTCTTGACACTCTGAAATTAAAGGCTTGTGTTTAAAAAATCCTGCAGTTCCTCACATTTTTATGCACTCTTTTTGTTTAACCCCCTGAATTGTAGCTGAACTTCAACTGCATCTGAGTTGTTTAATTTCAAATTCACTGTGGTAATGTACAAAACCAAAATGAGTAAAAACATCATCCCTGTCCAGATATATATGGACCTAACTGCATCCCCATCTCTCCACCCTGTCTCTCCCTATCACACACACTCCAGGAAGAAGCCACTGCCAATTATCTCTTCTCTCTGTCTTCGCACTCGCCACCCCTCCCTCTTTCCTTCCCACTGCTGAGACGAGAAGCGATTATCCTCCTATATTTTTAAGGCACACTCACCAACAGATTTATTGTCAGCTTTTAAGACCTCTCTGCTGGAGTTTATGGAAACGATTAAGTCTTAAGCAGCGCTTTCTTCCAGATTTAGCCACAATTCACTCCATTAAAATCCCACCTAGGCCTTAGTGGGCTATGACATAAAGGTGACAGAGCTTATTATCAGTTTTCTGCATTTGATCAGCTAGGAAGCCGTAAACGATGGCGAATGGAGGAGGAGGAAAGCGCCTCCACATGTGGGTTTGACTTGTGTGCCGATGTCAGGCTTGGCCAGGGGGACAGTAGTGATATATGATGTGCAAGGCTTTTAATGTGAACAGAGGCTGGCGGGGGGAAAGGAAATGTTCCTATACAGATATCCATCACTCTCAGCTCATCACCTTGCTGCCTCGTGGCCATGACATCATGGTGAGACCGGGACGAAAAGCGAAGGAGGCGATTGGTTCCTTATGTTGAAGCAGTGTCTGCCCGAGGCCTGTGGTGGTCACATCGGCAGATAAACTGGTCTGAGGGTTGTTCAATATTTAGGCCGGAGTCATAACACAAGGAAATGAATCTGAATATTTATTAGATTGATGAGGCCATTTTTCTCCAGTTATATTGTTGATTACATTTTTATTTTCTGAAGGCGACGGTGCACATCTGAATAGAGAGTAGATTGTTAGTATAAATGATTCCTTTGCATTGACCTTGGCAAAAAGTTGTAAAACTACAGAAAAAATTATATGCCTATAAAACGATATAATATAAAGGTTATTTTAAAAATTCTCATGTATGATGGCCGTGGTCCAGGAATCATAGTGGATTCCCCAGTTTGCACCCCAAATTATTCGTGATGCATCGTTGGTGGGTGAGTGTGTGGGTAAAAAATGGCCTGTAGCTTTGAGTGGTCAGTAAGAGTTGAAAAGCGCTATCCAAGTACCACTGACCATTTACCATACCTTATATCAACAAGGACAGAACATCTACCAATAAATGGCACATATTAGTTGTTGTCAGTAAGTCAGTGAGATAATGCTTAAGACATTTACATTGTTCGTCTGTCACTTGGAGACCAGTTTGTCTTTGTTGACCATTAAAGTGTCATTTTTGGCTGTTTTATGGACCCTGCTTTGTGCCAGTCTGCCCCCGTAGATTACCACTATATTCTTTAACTATTATGAAAAAATTAACATTACTAATTCTAATATTACAGACAAAAGCTAAATGGCAGTTACAGCAGAAGTTGTATTCTTCTGTTTGTCTAAACCAGGTGTGTCAAACTCAAGGCTCGGGCTCAGCAAAGACCCCAGTGCGTCTTTGCTGGCCCGATGCTGAGCCCGTTTTGAAATTTTTTACTGTATATTCATGACTTTTACAGCTATTCCTGTTAATAAAGATCTCCCCCCTCAGCCATTCATACTACACCAAAGTAGTTAGGTAAACAATTCAGTGATAAAAAAAAGTTTTTCTGTGATTTCCTATATTTATCATGTAGAAAAACCTGAGATGTGCTGTTGGGGTTGCAATTCTTTACCTTATATTAAACTGTGTCAAGGATTAAATGTGTAGTTAAATGTCTTTACACTGACAAAAAGTCAGTTTCACTCATTTCAGCTCACATCAAAGTGAGCTGCATGTGATGTATGTTTGTAAAAATAGTTTGACATCCGCAGTGTAAACTAAGGCATTACACAAACATAATAAGCATAAATGTGATTTGATTTTATGATGTGCAAGTCATCAAAAAAAAAAAAAAGGACTTTCATGGTCGTGGAGCGAATGAAGCGCTTCAGGGCTGCAACTGCACTTTTACCCCCTCTCATGGTGCCATCAGAGGAACTGTCCCAGAACTGCTCACATATGTGAAATAGTTAGAAAATTGAATGACCTCTTTAACAATCGTTAATCTTTTCTGTTTGATAAAGATGTCTGGATATGCATTCTGGAGGAAAATGGGAAAAACTTGAAAAGAGGAAAAAAGGGGTTATAGGAGGATGATTAAATGCTTTTCACTCTGTTTGAAATGGTAAAATTGAGACGTGGAAACACGTTCTATCTGATTGTGAAATTTAAGGTTTTAAAGCTTTCTTTATTTAATAGAAAAACCATTTAAAAATTGTTTGTTACCCAAAACAACCAATTTGGCGATGAGTTGTAGAAAACTGTAAATATTTTTATTGCTTTACATAATATGTTATATGTATAAGAGAGTCAACACAATACATAAGCATTATGTCGACTCTCTTTTTGTCACTTCATACTTGTAGTTTATGATGCCTCAATGGCAGGTGGATTTTAAAGATTAAACACTGTTTCAGCAGACAAGAGAATGAAGGAAGTGAATAAATGAATAAGTACAAAAGCGCTCAGAGTGTTAATTGTCAAACAGGAAGTAGCTATACAAACTTACAGCATGTATATCTCACTAGAAGTCTTAATACAGATTCAAGACCAAAAAAAGTTGGGATGCTGTGTAAAATGTAAATAAAAACTATGCAGTGATTAATGATCTCATAAACCATAAATATTTTATTCACAATAGAATCAATCTGCAAAAAACGGCATCAACAAATTGTGGAACTGTTTTATAACGATGTTCATCAAAGAATTTGAATAGCTTAATGCAAAGTCTTTAACAGTGCACAATATCATTCAAAGATCCAGAGAAGCTGGAGAAATCTCTGGGAACAAAGGACCAAGGCAAAACGACGTACTAGAGACCGGTGGATGCCCGGACCCTCGTGCCGCGCTGCATTACAAACAGTCACGATTCTGTCATAGGAGTCACTGCGTGAGCTCTTAAACTCTTCCACAAATCACTGTCTGTGAACATCGTTCCATCTACAAATACAGGATGACACTGTATCGTGCACATCATGAACATGATTCAGAAATGCCTCTGGCTTCTTTGGTCCAAAGACCTTTTAAAATGGACTGAGGGAAAGTGGAACCAAATCGAAATTTGAAAAATCCTTTTTTTGGAAAACATGGATGCTGTGTACTCTGGACTAAAGAAAGGAGAGACCATGTGAGTTGTTATCAGCGCTCCGTGCATCCAGAAAGGCACCATCAATTCTGAAAGCTAGCTGGGTGACCTCCTTTTCAAAGAGGGCCTTGGAGAAGGCTTCAGCAAGACGACCATAAACTGTCTAGGCTTCATCTGTTTTTTAAAGATGTGTTGCTGCCAAATTCAAAATGAGTCAGTATTTTTTTTTAAATGGATATTTGCTCCTTTAACCATTTGGTATTCCTCTGTGTCCTTTTTTGTGAATAACATATGAGATGATGAGATTTGCAAATCCTGACATTTTCTTTTATTTACTTTTTACACCGCATTGGGGCATTGGGGTTGTAACATGTTTACAGGAAAAATGTCAGAATGATCTTTTGACATATTTTGCTAAAAGAATAAAAATTGGCCTATAGGGCACCTCTATAGCTCACCTGAGTAGAGTAGCTAATCTGTATGCTGAAAGGCTGCAGAGGCCTCAGTTTATTTCTGTCCAGATCACTTTCTGCGTCCAATTCCTGCTTGTTCTTTCCAGTCTACTCAGTGAGTGTCCTATGCACTAAAACAAACAAACAAACAAAAAAAATCAGCCTCTAATTACGTGCTAATATGCTACATAAATACAGCTATGAAAACATGGCTTAAAGTCACATGACATTGCCATCCTGGAAAAGGCACAGAGAAGTCTCCTGCGTTGGTCCTGCATCTCCAGCCAGCTTCCATCCATCTTTCCAACTTCTCTTTGGTGATGAATCTTCTCCCTGAGCCCCAGCCCCACTCCAGCAGAGAGCCCTCTTGTAGAAAGGCCTGTGGAGGATATAATGAATTACATGTCTACCCAGGGTTCCCCGACCTCTGACCCATGACATCATCAATCAACAAGGTCCTACACTTAAGTGAAACGGTGGGCCCCTAGCCTGGAACGCTTAGCCCGGTCCCTGCCGGCAAGCAGGGGCCACTGATTTTCACGTGTTTTTATTTGTTTTCATAATCCCTTAGTGTTCGTCCTCGCTGATGTGTTTGGAAGGAATACACGACTCTGTCTATAATTTGTTTAAAGCTGCAAGAAGAGAAATATAGGGCGTTAAGTGAGAAGAGGACTTGGACATGAGTGGGGAAAAAAATAGCAGAAAAAAAAAACCGGCCTCCTTGCACATATGGAAAAAATTTCTTACCCTCCTACCTTCCGCATGGCACTGTGCGATTTCTGGAGGCCTGGCGGTATTTTAAAGTAAAGGCATGAGTTAGGATATATGTACATACCTGTTTCTTCACAGGCCACGTTATAAGCAATGTGTTTACGGTAGAACGGACTACAGTGTTTTGTATATGTTTACGATTTTCAGGAAGCAGGATGATGGGAAAATCTCCCAATGTGTCCCTCCCTCGTCCTTCACTTCTCGCCTCCAGCAGTGCGTATATAAGGCAGCTACTTTTCACCAGCCCACCTTTATGTTCTTGGTCACAGACATGATTTACAAGCTCGGCTACACCTCCACACAGCCTCTGAGCTGGCTTGATTATACTGCTGTAGAGGAAGTGAGCACTCAGAGGTTATCTGTGGACTCACGACAGTAGGAAGGCACAGCTTTATTATTCTTTTCAAATGTTACCCTCCTGACTTTGCCCTATTAATATGCGTGCAGCTCCATTTTATCCTCACCATCGATTGCTCTATATATTTAACAGAAGATTCTTTTTTATTTTGTCTAATGCCTGATTGCACACTTGGTTTCATTTCATTTCATGTGTTTTGAAAGATTTACTCTGATGGATTCGCCAGTTGTAAACATTCAAGCTGGATCTGGAACGTCCGGAGATGAAATGGATGTGAAGCAAGATTATATGTGTTGGGTTTGTACGAAAGTTTGAGTTATTTATTCTTTTTAGATTGCGAGTATGCAGCTTGAGAGTATTTTTTTGCAGAGGAATAGCAGTTATATTGGTAGTAAAAATCATCAAAATAAAACAAAATAATAAAATATAAACACATTAAAGTGGAGATAAACCAGAACACTGTATAATGAGAAGATGTCAGAAAGACATGAAGACAAAATTTCAGCTACACGTCAAGAAAGGCAGCATTTTTTTCAGTGTTTTGCTTTATTTCACTACATGATGCAGTATTCGGTCCGTACAGGCTGTGATGTCTGTGGCTTAGTAATATAGATGAGGAGCAAAGTGAGGAGTGGTGTAATGGAGTGCTGGAAAGAGAGAGCAGCGAGCTGACGAATGGAGCCCGCAGCGTTTCTCCGAGTGTCAGCGGGAGCTTCCAGGATGATAACCTCTGCTCCTCTCAGTTTCCAGCATTGCACAGCGGTTTCCGTGGTTTTTTTTTACGACACAGCTCTCATCTCACATCTTAACTCATACGTCACTTTCTGTTCCCTCTTCCCCATCTTGCTGTCCCTTCTTCTTGCTCTCTTCAGCCAGACTCGGGGTCCGGGCCTCTCCTGTTAGCTGGATACGAGAATGGTTCTGTGTTGCTGTGGGACATAACCCAGAGGTCCAAGTTGAGCCAAGTCAAAGCCCATCCTGAGCCTGTCATGTGCCTGACCTTTGACACCACAAGTCTGAGGGGCGTATCGGGCTCCTCTGAGAAGACGCTCTCCTCCTGGAGGCTGGATGGGCAGAGCAACCTGCAGGTCAGGAGAGGACAAGTTTACAGAGGGCGTTTGATCCGACTGGTCCAGTCACTCTCAAACTTTTCATTGTTTGATTAATCTTCACAGCTTTGTCAGGTGATTTTGTTTGTTATGGTACACCTGTAGTAACTTAATCCGCAGTGATTACTTAAAAAATATAGCTTAAAAAAAAAAAAAAAAAAAGTTTTCTTCATTGCAGCATGTAGTGTTCAGGTGTTTCAGTTAGGTCACTATGTACTTTCTTTTATATCAAAAAATTCTAACTATTGTGCCAAATTAGGGTTAAGTACTGTAGTTATTTTAGAAGTATTCCATAGGATACAACTACCTTTGTTCAGCTAGTTATGCTAATTCATATTGGTTACTGAAGCGTCCCTCGCTAAGATCCCAAACACACTGGCCTGCTAACTAATTGTTGAACAAGAGAGTCCCTCGAAATAGTATAAAAAGGTAATGGAGGAGACAGGAGCAGAGGAGGGTTACTTTTCTCTGGGATTGCTTGGAAAACATCAGGGGCCAAAGAGGAAGAAGCTCAGCAGGGCTCCAGGGGCCATAAATCAGCTGCTGGTTACACAGCATTGGCAGAGCTGGGGGCCAAGAGCCAAGCTGGGGCTGTCACTCCAGAGTCTTACCACCCACATGTACATTGATACACAATCGCATATTAGACTTCGATATGCTCACAACACCATTGATTACGACAGGAAAATCAAGGCATGCTTAATTCATTTAGCATACAACATTCCTCTTATCATAATACCATTGAAACACAGACAGACCCTCAAACATACGTCTGTCTATACAGTAAATCCCATGCCAGTGCATCTGCAGTAACACCAAAAGAAATCATATCAGCTTTGTACCATAATTCATTTTACATAACAGCCAACGCCTCAGAGACTTAACGCCTCATTTGAAGCTGTATTTTCTCTTGATTTCATGAGCAAAAGGGAATGCTCCTATTTTTCAGCCAAGCCCCGTGAATCCTAGCCAAGGGGAACCTGAGGCTGATATAGTACACTCCTGCACAGCGAAAGCGGTATTATTCTTTCCGAGGCTTTTTACAAATGAATGCTTGAATTAGAAATATTTGCAAAGCTCGTTTTTTTTTTTTTTTTCACCCCTAAATATGTGTCTAGGAAAACACCACGAAGGATTTGATTCAATATACCGAAAACAGGAGGAGAGGGGTTTATTTGGTTTATTTTGCTCGAGCAACAAAATATTGATTCAGCGTGTAATCCAGGATGAGTATGACAGGCAGAAAGCACAAGGAGAGGGAAAGGATCCAACGGGGGCTTTTAAATTATTCTGAAGTGCAGCTCAGTGTGACGTCCAGACAGCTATCCTCAGTTCTTCCCACAAAAGTATTTTTGTGTGGCCATAGCAAGCGGGCAGGGGGGGACCTGCCGGTTGGTGGACCCTGGCCCGGGGTCCTGACTGATGACCCTTGAGAGGTAATAAAAATATCAAAACCTGAGAGGCCCCTTAACCAAACAAAAAACACATCTGCAGTAAAGGGAACAGTAGTTCACAGTGGGAGGCTGCAATAAAGGCTGAGGAGGCTGTAAGTGCCACAGCATCCCACTTCCCACAAATTACCCCTGCGATACAGTCCAGTGCAGCAGAGCTGGCTGGCAAGGCAGATGGATGCTTTTTTTTTTCTTTTGTGAAACGGTGGGGAAACTGAATGTGACACAACGCAGCGCAGTTATGATTTAGCGAGGCTGAAAGGCTGTGAAGTGAGCTTATCAAGGCCAGATAAAGACAGAGCCTCAGGAATGGAGGTTAATGTATTTCACATGGCTTCCAGAGGCCTTTATCTTCTTCTTGACCTGGAAAGCCTGATATCATTTCATAGCATTTTTTCCCCCTCTGCTCTGCTGCAGTGTGCATTTTTGAGAATTTGTCAGGGTCGGGACTATGTTGTATGAAGACTTAAGTGTTTACAAGCTGTTAAACTCATTTAGGTGGCCGCTCACCTGCACATACAGTGACGGGTTTCTCCTGGAGAGAGAAAAAGGCAGCAGTCGCAAACTGGAGAAGGGAAATCGGGGTATAGACAGGGGAAGATTAGCAATGTTAGTCAAGCGTCTCTGACAGTGAGCTATTGCTGAAGCTGATGACAGTTCTCTACGGGTGGACATCCTGCTCCTCACGTGCACTGCGACGTAAAAATATCCCCTGTTGTCACCTGCACGAATTCTGTGGGAAACCACAATTCCTGCAACTTCTAGTGTCGAGTCCTGGGTTTTGGATCTGATCAAATCAGGCCCAACTTCATCTGTGCTGCAATATAAAAAACCTTCACTCTTTTTATGGGACGCCACCCTTCCTCCTCCTCCTCCTACCTATTTTTTCTGAATGGGACTGCTTACCTGGCACATCCATCTCCTGTCAGCCAGAGCCGAGCTCTAACAGACAAGGTGACAAAAGGCTGTAATCTCCCCACTGCTGAGTGTGATTCAGGGACAGGGTGTGTCAGAAATACCTGCGAAAACCCTTCCAGCCGCTAGACCCGAGTGAGTGAGCGATGATGGGACTTTTCAGTAGATCAGTGTGAACACCAAGATTTGTGCCAAGACCAAGGTTAAAGACAGGAGGGGAGAAGTAGAAAAAAAAAAAGTGGAGCAAAGCACGAGTGAAACCTGCCAAGCGGACGCTCCCTTTGAACGTCGGCTCACTCTGGTGAGATGCTACGAAAGAGGATCCTGAAGTGTGAGTTTGTGTTGGATCTGTCATAGGCCCAGCTGCTGAGCAGAGCTGGTAGCCTCCTGACAGCTGAGAAATCTGGCGTTTAGACAGCAAACCCCGTTGTGTGTGTTTATCTGCATGCTGTAACACAGCCCAGGAAGGAGTGTTTCCAAAAAGGGAAGGAAAAAAAAGAATGATGAAGACCAAAGATGGATTCTGTCTGTGATGAGATAGCGAGGAAGCAATCTGAGGAAAAATGGGGTGGAAATAATACGAGCCAAGACTCCCCGGTTAGAGCTAATGGATTTCATTACAGACTGAGGACTGGTTAATGGCAGCACTTGAAGTCAGCTGCATTTTCATTTAGATGTGGTGTGGCCTGACAGCAAAAACAACAATACTGCTGCCGGAGAACATCGAAAAGACGATTGTCTTACGTTCCAAGAGCAAAGAGTTATTCTGACATTTAAAATCATATATTAAAGGGCTGCAACTATTTTTTAGAGTTTTTAATACAAATTAATCTACAACCTCAAAGCCAACCGAAGCACAGCTTTATTTATTTGGCCCACTTTTATGGGCCAAATAAATAGTCATTTTCTTGTCCATAAAAGTGTCATATTTTAAAAAAAGCCAAATCAAAGCAATTTACTGTTCCTAGAAGACAGTTAAAAAATGTAATTTGGGGAGCTGGAAGCAGCATTTTTTTATTTTTGGGGGGGATATTTAGGAGATTGTTGTCTGTACAAAAAACTGCAACATACTGCAAATCGTTTATCAAAATGTATTAATCATCCTGTTGTTTTTTCAGTCTCCAAAGTGTCCTGAGTGTAAGGAGATCATCTATATAACCAAAATTAAGATTACTTTTAGGCTGCGACTCCCAATTCCTGTCAGGAAGATGTGATTAAATGATAAATGAGTATGTAAAGTGCAATTAAGAGGTTTTTTAAACCCCAAAGTGAGGCCAGCACAAAATTAATTGCAATAAAATATAGCCAGTCTGGGTTTTTCTTTTTAGATTTGATAAATTGGCAGCTAATTGAATCTCACAGTTTTATTTCTCTTTTATTTCTCAGTCGGTCAGCTGATCGTTTCAGTCCAAGCTTCGCCACCTCGCGACTCGACACCGATCGCCGGCAGCTCAGGAACCAGCAGAGCTTCATATGAGCATCACTCATTCTAAATTATAGCACGGGGCAGCCATTTTTTTCCTTTTTACTACTTTTTCCTCTCCACTTTCTCAGACAGAAAGTAAAAACAATTAACCGAGCAGCCTTGCTGAATGACCATCACTACATCATTAGCCATTTACTGCCTGCAATTGACCCCTTAATGAAACAAATGCCTTTTCCTGACACAAACTATGGGAAGCAAAACAAACAAAAACAGACACTTAAACCCATCATTATCAGGACTCTAATGCAAACCAGATGGACAGAGGTAGGGGCATACCAAATACCTGAGGTAATAACAGAGCTCAGAACAATCTTTCACCCCCTAGTTTGCTTTGTATTTGTGTATCTGGCTCTATTGGTCCAAGTGGGCACACAGTTTCATCCTCGCAATGATGCTTTGATTAACAAAAGAAAAAAGAAATGAAACGGTATCACTGTCTGTTCTGAACTTGGCTTTTCTTGCCGTTATGATCAATGACATTCCTCCCTGCTCCTTCTCTCCCTTGCATTCCACTTTATCCACTTGGGCTATGAGTACCTGGCTTATATCTTCCACATGCAGCTCGCGGATGGTTCCTGCCCGGAACAGGAGCACGCAGATAAATTCTCCCAACATCTCCTCCCCATCCAAACCATTAGTCTTCCTAGACACAACTTATGAAGTCAATTTTACGCTGTCCAGTTTGATTTCAGCTCCCACAGCCAGATGTTTAGGTCTCATATAGCGATCTGGTGGAGATCTCTACCCTTCAGGAAAAGCACGTTCGCTTCCCCAGGAATGCCCACAACACCGGGGCCCTTCAGAGCACCATCTTAGCCACCATTCATTTTCATTTGTCAGAATGTTGCGCATTTAGAGAGATGGATACAGTCTGTGGGACGCTGTTGATCACAGGGAGAGGGGGCTGTGGCTAATCTTTAGCAGGCAGACGTTACAGCAGTGTATTTATCAGGTCTCTCTCCGCTGATCAGACCTTTCAGTGTGACTGTAATTCATCAGAGGTGCTTAAAGCAACAAGGTCTCTGCAAACAAGCATTTCAGCGAGATGGTCTCTCGCTTTCTTCCAAAGGCGACACAGGTAACTCGCTTACAGAATACGCCTCCCTAACTCCAAACCAAATAATGGGTCGCCGAGAGATTTACTCGCAGCCCTCGTGCCCTAATGTTTTATGGCTGATGATTGAGTCCCAGGAGTATGCAGCCAGGTTCAACAGACCTCCAGCCTCACACTTGGACCTCAGTCATCAGATCAGCTGATAGCCCTTCCTTGTCAGTGTTTGCCTTGGCCACATTTTCCCAGACAGTAGTGATTAATTGACTTACTGATCTATTAAGTATGTCTGTTTTTTTTCTTGCCTCTATTTGCATGATAAATGGGTTATTTGGTGTTACATTTCTAATACAGTTAGGAAAAAAGAAATGCTACATCCCATCCTTAATCAAGCACGGAGCTTGTAATACATAAGAATGCCTTTGCAGTTGTGTTTTGTAGCATGCAGTCACCTGTTCAGATATTTTTCCTCTTTCTTTCTTACAGCTGCAGGACTGTGTGACGCTGGTCAACCCCGGGGTTTCTCAGCTGTGTATCCGCATGGATCGTAAACTTCTGGCTTCGGCAGGTTGGGACCACCGGATAAGAGTATTTGGCTGGAAGAAGCTCCGGCCGCTGGCGGTACTACAGTACCACACAGACATGGTGCTCAGTGTAGCTTTCTCTGGCCACCGGGACCCCAGACAAAGAGTCCTGGCTGCCGGATCAAAGGACCAGCGAATCAGCCTCTGGTCAGTTTACAACGAGGGAGCGGACACAGGCTGAGACACCGAGCTCTGAGAGGATTTACAGATTTATTATCAGAACTACATTCATACAATAATACAGTCATCTGTGCAGATATAATATGGCACTAGTTTGTGCTTCTCTTGTACTGACATTACAGTTGAGCCATGAACATCAAAACATAGAGGGTTTATCAATAAGAACAACATGATCCCAAAAGGCTGTGTTTTGAAAAGTAATGAATGTAGAAGCTTGTGGTAAATTTTAAAATACATGGATATGTGTAAGGTTTACTTACAATGTTCACAAGTACCCCCCTCCAGATGCACGGCATATGTTTATGTGATAGTCAAACTCATCCCGTACTTTTGCGAGCACGTCTGGAGTCACTACCTACCAACAACCACGTGAAACTCAGGAGTCCGCTCTTTCTAACAGTACCTGTTTCAATCGTTGAGCGCTGAACAGCTGCAGGATTAAAGCGCTTCAATTCTTTCTGACACAGATTAAATAAAGGATCTTCTTCATGGGGTAAAGTTGCAGTAAGTCGGAAGATGCCAGCAAATACATGATCACAACTCATTTCCATGTTCAGTCTTTACAAGATGGACCAACTGAAGCATCTTATAAAAGTTGTACTGGTATGTGCTGATGCATATATACCGATTTGATGTTTTATTTATTTCTGAGAATAGCAAGGAAGGGGTGAATGTGAAAATACAAAGAAAGTATACTGGTCTCCAAAATAAAATTGTTATTTTCACTTATTGTATTTTTGTATGACTTTTTTTTTTTTAATATTTGAATATAACCTATCAGAGCTGAAGCAGTATTATTAAGCTAACTGGAATGTCTGATGACTTTTCACTGCTCCGTGCAGCTATGTGATTGTGTTGACTTATCTGAAAGGAGATTTGCTTCAGTGGACATGAATTTAAGGTATATGCCGCACCTGAGCAGCTACGTAATCCTGTGTTGTTATTGTAGCAGGCTTTAGTTTAGCGCGCAGGCCCTGCAGTCTGACCTGAGCTGTGTTTGTCAAACAAAAGTAAATCACAGCGGGGGGATGTGGTGAACAGAAAGATGGTGGTTTAGTGTTGCTTTCCCTGATCTGTGTAATGTGTTTATGTGCTCATTTTTATAAGAAGTATACTGTCTTTGAGATAAACTATTAAATGTGAGCTTGTGTCGAAAAGAGTCAAGTTGAAAATAAAGAAAAGATACTGTTTAATTTGCTCTCTGACAGTTGTTAGCGTTTAGATTTGAATGCAGACGTCCTTTAAAGAGAACGACATTTGTCAAGAAGGTTAAGGGTCTTAGAGGAAAATCACGAGGTGTTGTTTTTCTTTCAATCTTTCACAATATATCTGAGAGTCAGTGAGCATCATGGGAGCTCATGTGTTACTACACCGTGCCGAGAGGTTGGAAGGGGGGGGGGGGGGGGGGGAGGGTGCCAA
>VURO01008929.1:45720-57777 GCA_015108175.1 Pelvicachromis taeniatus
CGTACGTATCGTGCCTCCTCTCTTCTCCTCAGCCGCCTTCCGTTAACTGCAATGCAATGGTCTGCCGCCAAGGTAAGGTTATATTTGCTTAAGTTGGCTTATCTTTTATTTAACTATATTTACTAATACAGTATTTTGATGTTTGTTTCTTATTTAAAAAACATGTATTTTTCCATTATTTATGATATTTTGGGGACTCTTTGGGAGGGCTGGAACGGATTAATCTCATTTCCATTATTTTATATGGGAAAAATTCGATCGGGTTACGTGCAAATCGGGTTCCGAGCTCGGTTCTGGAACGGGTTAAACTCGTAACCTGGGGTTCCACTGTATTGCTAAATTTATCACTATCCACTACTTACAAATGTACTCTGCTACACGAAACAAAGTCTTCATCATCAACATGTAATAATCTTTAATAACAGAGTATTTTAGTACTGTTGGTATTTCTGCACAAAGTCAGATTCTTACCATGTGTCCATGTGGAAAAGAAATGGAGGAAAAAATATAATTGTTCAATTTTAATTCTGATTTACTTACGAAAAAAAGCATTTTCTGATTTAACATACAAATAAAAAATATGTTAAAAAGTAGCTGTTTCTTAAGAATCGATAGTATGTCCTAAATGCTTTTTGCACCTCTTGTCATTTATCATACTGTGGTATCTTATGTGAAGAGGTACACTTGTACCATGACATGTTTAAGTTATGGTGTGTTAGAGACAGATGTGATTAAAACAGAAACCTAACACCTAACATAAAACCATATAAAATAGGTGACACATTAATTTGACTTAATTTACGTTTTTAATTAATTTTTCATTAGTAAAAACTTTAGTCTTCATTATGAATGTCTCAGATAACATTTACTAGTCTAAGCATGGGGCTCTTCAAACTGAACTTTAACTGGAATACAGAAATGATACGTTTTGTGTGTCTTTTTTGTTGCTAATGGATAAAAACCTTCAGCGTACAAAATAACAGTAGCAGAAATATCTATTCTTATCTCCCCTGAGCACTTTAATATATGTCTGCTCTGGTCCTCTCCTCCACTAGATTCATGTAAAAGACTTACTTACAGATAGAAACACTCATGTAAACAGCAATAATAAAAATAAAAAAAAGTGAACAGTCCTTCTACTTGCTGACAGCAGCTATGCTACGAAAAAAATGTTGAATCACCAGCTGAATCTGCCAGCCTCCCCTTTATAAACTTCTGTTTTCTTTTGTTTGGTGCAGTATAGCAGATAATTAAATAGAACTTGTACTCAGGGTGTCCGGGTGGTTCAGGTGTTTGTGATGTGTATCAAAAGGTGGTAATATCCTGGGGGCTGATGGGGGAATATTGTGCATATTAAGTTTTTAGTCACAGTGTGATTCACACGTCACACAGCATGTGCCCAGAGTGAGCTTTCTTCATTTTTCTTTGTCCATTTTAATTAACATTCTATTTAAATGGTTAATGTTTAAGTTTGGTTTTAGTTGGCTGTGACACACAGGTAAATCAAGGCCAAAGGTCAGATGTTGCGCAGTGATAACTAATTTAAGAGTGAATAAATGACGTAAGAATGTTAAAGCCCAAGAGTGTTGTGACTAGGACATCAGTGTGGTAGTTAGTCCCAGGTAGGAGGAAGAGAAGGCCGTGAAGTTGACCAGAGTTTAATAGGTGGATAGCCTCGTATATGAAGGTTGACTTCCTCAGGTTTCCTGCCAACGTAGACACCTGCTGAAGGGTCTTCACTAGACGATGGTGTGTGAGATGTTGGCGAGGGTGTGCAAAATTCAGCGGGCTTTCTGAAATGTCTGCTGATTGTGCAGAGAGGTCATGATTTTGAAGCAAGTAGTTGCTGTTCCGGAGGCATTTTGGATTGAGAGGGAATTAAACCAGGAATTGAATGAGAATTTTCTTATTAGGGTTGTTGCAAGCTTTGTCTAATTTTCTCCTCAGTTTAAGCTCCATTTGTCTCCACTGACTCTGCAGAATACTTCCCGTACCATTTGGCTTCAGTGTGTTTATTGGACTAGAGAAAATAAACAGCCATGTTTTATTTTTTTTCATTTATTTATTTATTTTTGCTATGCGTTGAAAGTGAACCAAAAGAGTTGAGCTGTATGCTGTAAAGAGCAAAACAGCGAAGTGAAAAAAAGCCAAGTTTCAGTTGAGCTGACGGGAACTGCCGAGTCGGGTGTTCGTTCTCTGCAGATCTGATGCTACACACATTCCTTTTAACGTCACATGTCTTCATGAGGTCGATAATTATTTGGTCATACTCAACACTTAGTTTTGGAGGACTGTTGCTTTGAGACGTCTTCTCAAGGTATTCATGAGAAGATTTTAAACACAACAGTAAAGTAGAAATCAGTAGAATTTATTAGTTAATAAGGAACAGTAGATTAGCTTTATTTATTACTCGCTCTTCTTTTTCAGATGTTCACTGGCCTCTTGAAGCGCACACCACCTCAGGCCTCCGCTGCAGCAGCCTCCTCCTCTTCCTCTGACCAAAACAGCAACGCACAAACTACAGCTCCCACAATCCCACGGGGACACCTGGTTGTGGGCACCAAGGACCAGCTCCGCCTCCTCACCCCTGTGGGCAGCACGGTGACATCCAATCACTGCACCACATCTGGGGTCCACACTGCTAAGCACTCCGGAGGAGCCCCACGGCCTCCCTCCTCTATGAGTGAGGAGGATGATGGAGGTGGAGGAGGCAGGGTGAAGAAGAAACGAAAGAAAAAGGACAAGAGGGAATGGGAGAAAGGAGGAGTAGAGTGTGAGGAAAAGGAGAGCAGCAAACCAAAGAAACGAAGGGAGGAGAAGGAGGCAATAGTGGTCTCCCTGAGAAGGAGCAAGGAGCCCAAGGAGGCTAAGGAGGGAAAGGAGCGTAAGGAGCGCAGGGCCAAGGGAAAGGAGGGCAGGACAGAGAGTGAGACGGTGCTGAAAAATGTGTCGGGGGTTAAAACGTCAGGTGCTGCTGTTTCCCCGGGACCAGCTCAGATGCCTGTCAAGGTCCCTGGCAAAAGAGGAAGAAAACCCAAGGTCAAAGTCCTACCTCCTGTACCCTCAAATCAAGGTTTGCAGAGTGTGAAGTGTTTTTGTTTGTGTGGCAGTGGCAGCAAGAAGTTTTATTAGTGAAGTTTGTTTTACCTACAGTTGGGGTGTGCATGATTACTTAAATATTAAATATTGCTGCCCTTGTTAATTGGTACCAGAAATACTTTTAGGTTAAGCTACTTCTTCATATCTTATAAATTTATCCCATTTGCAAAAAGTGTTTATTCACATGCCGGTTTTCAAAGCTGTGTCCTTTGACAGCTTATTAATGTCTAATGATGGTACCAGTAGTAACTTTGATTAATAAAAATACACCCGGGCTGCTTTACTTATGTGATGGTGGCAGTTTGTGCTGTCTGTTAACTTCTGCTGCTTTGAAATTTGTGTGCATGAGTGTCTCGTTCTGTGTTTATCTACAATCAAAGAACAAACCCTTAAAAATGTGGTGACAAAAGGCGTTCAGGCAACAACAGTTTGGGACTAATTGGCAGGCAAGGATGATGCCTGTCCTGTTCTTAAATGTCCTTAAATCATGATCAGACATGTTAGTGTGAATAAAGGTTATTATAATGTGATTGTTGGATTTAATTAAGCCCGAGTAAGCATGGTTAAGTGTTTGCACGTGTGTGGGTGGGTTTATTAGCATTCTTTCAATAGCTGAAGAACAGAAAAAGATTTTCTGCAAGAATTATACCAGTGCATGTTTGATGCTGCGTTATTGAAACAACTACAAGCTGCATTTTGCATTCTTTGTCAGTCCGCTGTTGGCTTGGGGACAGTGTGTACCCATGTACTCTTAATGCTGTTTTTGAGACCAAAAAACAATAACAACAAAAAAAACCCCACAAGCCCCATGGCTTAATATTCATTATGATGTTGACATTCTTGGTTAATAAGAACGTTCTGCCAAGATTATCTACATCAGCATGCAGACACATTTGTGAGGTTTGGTGTTAGGTCCTGAAAATTATGGAGTTGGTATAAAATCTAGCCAAGATAATAATATATTTTCATATTCTGCTTATGATGAATTAAAAGAATGTGATGACCCCTTAACCACTTAGTTGCATCATCAGGTCAAAATTTCAATATTCGTGGTACTTCTGTTTAGTGGTATTTAGTAAATGTAAGTACCAGCCAAGATGAACACATGTTCATCAAAAGTGCTGTAAAAAAAAGAACAGAAAAATCTGTTTCAGTTTAAGAATGACTAAAGTTGTGTCACCACCGCTGGTTGTCATGTACAAGATGTTACATTAACTCAGAAACTTCCAAGTCCTCTTCATGTTCACCTCTCCCTACTTCTAGCAGCAGCTCCTCCTACCCAAGGAGTCCACACAAAAGTCCCAGGTGGGGGCCATGGCACCCAGGCCGCCCATGGCAAGAACCACGGTCAGGCGAACAGCAAGACGCCAGTCCCGTCAGCGCCAAAACAGAGGGGTCGAAAACCCAGGTAAGACTTCCTGACAGGCTAACAGTTCATGGGTGGAGAGAAGAATTTACAAGGAGACTATTTTTATACAACACGTTCTCATCCCAAAACGTAACATACCGATGCTATGTGACAAGTCTTCGATATGTTACGCATTGGGAATGAGAGCGGTCTGCGCTATAGGGAAAGACAATAGAGGAAAAAAAAAGGCGGCACAAGAAAACCCCTTGAAGTGCACAATAATGGGGTAAAGTGAGGACGTCGGCAGTAAACCTGTCGTGTGCAACAAATTATGCAGTTGCTTGGTTACAAATATTTCACTTTGAAGCTACATTAAGGAGAAATACTAAGGAGAGACCCAGGACATCATGAATACATTGTAAGATTTTCACCCTCGCAAAAATAAACCACTACAGTCAAGCTGGTGATTTCTGGAATTTGTGAATTTTTGATAACAAATTAAGTTGAATTTTAATTGTAATGTGAGGATAAATAAACACGTCCATACAAGCTGATAAAATGTTTCTCATTATCAGCCAACACCACTTCAAAGATGCTATTCATGTCTTATCTCACACACCTCTTACATGCACAGGTAGATGTATACAGATGTGATACAGATACCTATACCTCAATAACGCACTGTTTAATTGCAGTTGACACCCTTAGCTGTTCTTCTTTTACTGGCATTGCTATTCACTGTCCCAGTAATCAGCTCACTTTTAAAAGGCTGAGAAATTGGAGGGTAGATGGAGGGAGCACTGACACATCTGTCATAAATTCTGCTATTGTCATATTTTATATCCTCAAATAGTAATTAGCGTTTTTATTTACCTCACCTGCAGAACATACCTTTATAAAGTTGGGCTTTTGTTTCTGAATTCTGTTTGATCAGCTTCATTTTCTTATGTCTTAATACTCATTTTGATGAGTATCTGAAAGTGTGAGCACAAGATGCACGCATGCAACATTTTAAATAACATTAATAGCTGCACTCCGAACTTAACCAGACCTTCCTGTAACCCTTTCATATATTAACATCCTTACTGTTTAAGTGGATGGAACCATTTAATCTCTTAATGGATCTTTTATTGTTAAACATTAGCATGCGTACGATACCCAACAGCAGCTGTACCAGATTGTATTTCCTCAGCTTGTGTCTGTGGCCAGGCTTTTATTTGTTCTTGTCATCTATGCACTTTGCCATTTTCAGACCCAGCTTTCACGCAGCTACTGTTGGTTATTTTAGGAAAGAATAGCAGACTTAAGACAGGATTTCTTTGTGAATCACATTTGTGCAAGGATGATTCTAGATGTGTCACAGCAGCATGCAATAACTATTGGGTTGTGGATAAAGAGGAAGATTGGAGCTCAAGAGATTGGTGAAGAGCTGAATGCATATTTCTGACAAGTTGAGTCTGGGTTATGATGCTGTAATTCAAATGAGAGAAAGGAGATGGTGTCAGAGAGAGCAGATTTCTCAGACAAAAGCAGTAGATGTGCAAGCAGAAATGTGTTAATAAAATAGTTTGGAAGAAATGGATTGTGAGTAAATGAAGGAGGACAGATATGGTAACAGATGTGAACTTTAGAAAGGAAGCAGCCGAAAGATACATAAGGGGGGAAAAAACTCACGCCAGTGAGTGTGAGAAGAGAAGAAGCTGCCAATGAAAGTTATGAGGAGATGATGATCAGTGCCATGAAAGGGGAGGGGGGGGGGGGGGGGGGGGGGGGGGGGGGCTGAGAAGTTACAGTGATGTAAAGGAAGAAGAGTGCACAAAAGAGGGGAGAAAACTAGATAAAATATTAGAGAGAGAGAACATCCACTGAAGAATGAAAAGAAGACTTTGTGAACTCTTCTGGCTCGGGGTCATTTCCAGGTTATGCCCTGGTATCCGTCATCTGTCGAATAAAACCATCCACGGGAAGATTAGAAAAGCCTCATGTGGTGCAGCTGTAAATCCATCTTAATCTGCCGCGTTTGTCTTTTCTTACTGCTCACTATGCCGCAGTTTTTGTGCAAGATAGATAAAATGTCTTCAACCGGGACAGGAAATGAATCCGTTTTGCGCCTCGGACTCTGCCTGCCACTATTATCCTAAATCATTAATCACTCTAAGCAGTTCACATGCTCATATTTTTGACTTATTAGCAATTGATTGTTATACTGTAAAGTTAATGGCAGAAGAAAGTCTGGAATTTTTAGTAATTTTCCCAAATGTGGCTTATACTTCGTCTCAACATTTTGTGTAGAGTTTGACTTTTTTTTTTTTGTGTCAACAATGCTTACTTACTCATTCAACAGGCAATCAATATCTATTCAAAAATGTCTAAGTATTTATGTTGCTTCCCTTCTTAGTTTAAATGAATAGCATTATGGTAGTATTGTATACGTTAATAAAAGGAGTCAGAAAAAATTCAGGGATCCCCAAAGGGAAATTGTTTTATTGCAGTTATTGTGAAAAAATGTTGCAAAAGTTGCAGAAGTAGAAATGAAACAAAATTAAATGAAAAAAAAAAGATGAACTGTTCTGATGGATAATATTTTTAAAAAGGGGAAAAACTGATTTTCATCATATCACAATTTGATGTTACTGCTTCTGACAAAATGAAAACAAAAAGAAATGATTTGTGAGTTGTAGTTTTTGTATGTACTTAAAGCTGTGGACCTATCATTTCAAGTAATTAAACGTTATATTTTGCTCTTTCGCCATTAACTCCTTTATTAAAATGTTACAAAACAAGACATTTACTGTCATTGCTGTCAGGTAGCAGTTGGGCAGTCTCGTTGTAATCTGTGATCGATCAGTGGTTGTCTTTTGTGATTTAAGAAATGACAATACTTCAGCATGTTAGCACAAAGAGTAAGGGCTGAAAGAACTTCCTCAACCAGTTTGCCAGAAATCCTCAGGGAGCAGCAGAGTTTCCAGCCACTGAGTGAGAAAATGCTGCTGCAGGCTACTAGAGTGGCGAATTACTCATCAGAATTCCTGCCCTCACAGAGATCCTGGCGCAGCGCCGGTGGAGAAGAAGAAGAAGGGGAAGAGGAGAAACCAGGAGCTGGCTGTCCAGGAGGGGGTGGAGAGTGATGACACTACCTCAATGTCAGCCATTAACATGGGTGGAGAGGACAGCCAAGACCCCCTGGATAATGCAGTGAGTGCATAGCAAAACGCGATAGAGGCTGAACACAGCAGGCCGTCATCACAGTATTTACAAAGGATAAAGGGTCGATTTGATGATACTGTGACCAGCAGCAACATTCTTAATGTTAGGAATCTTATCAGATTTAGTCGCCTTTAGTTATCTACTAGTTTTAAAACATCCAGAGCTGAACAGAGTGCACATTAAAAAAACAGGGAATGTCAAAAATAGGTGCACAAACCAAAATGGAAAACAGGATTAAATGTCTAAGGCCATTAAATAAACAAGAGCCACTAAAAGTTGAAAGCATGCATGTGTTGAGATTTGCGTCATTAAGGAAGGAAAATTTTATGTGCGATGCAGCCCGCAATTAGAAGCAGTTCTTCTAGGATCTACAAGGCTTAGAGGTAGGGTGGAGGCTGATGAGTGCTTAAGTCAATTCTGTATTTGACAGGTATACAGAATATCAATGCTAGTGCTGCTGTAATGCTTTTTTCTTTTGCTGGTACCAATTTGGAGTCTTCCTGCAGCACTCTGTTGCAGCTGGAGACAGTCTGGACTAGCCAATACACCAGTGTATTGCAAATATCCAGGAGAGCAATGTGTTGATAAAGTCTTTGTGTCACTGAGAAATAGGATGGGCTTCAGGAGGCAGGTGGAGTTTTACAGATTGCTTCTCTTTTTGATTGGAAAGACATTTTTGAAGGCACAAAATAGAATGGACACGATTTCCACATCAGACATTGTCAAAGTGACTTAATTAACTTAGCATTCTTTCTTACATTCACTACTGTTAGATTAACACTGATACACAATCGCTGAGCATAAACATTTAGTTATTTCTCTTATTTAGTTTACCTAGAGTTATACTTCCTCATGCCTACTCTTTAATTCTTCTCTCCTTTTCTTATCCTCTCATTTCTTGCCCCTTCTTCTGCAGAAGCGACGTTCGGGACGACAGGTCAAAAGGAGGAAGTACAACGAAGATTTGGACTTTAAGGTGGTGGATGATGATGGAGAGACTATTGCAGTTCTTGGAGCCGGTCGCATCGCGGCGCTCAATGCCACTGCTCTGGCATGGCAGGCTGAGGTAAGCACATAGATGGACATCTGGTTGTTTCCTCAACCTTTTCATTCAATTGTGTTATATCTATTTTATAAATACGGTTTTATAATATTTAATATCTTAATAATAATAGCTTTAATAATTAAATGCATGAGAATTTTTTTAAATTACATTTTTGGTGTTTATCAGATTGCAAAAGTTTATTTGCTTTGGAGTCTTAGTGTTAGGCCTGTTTGAATAAAACATTTAATTTTTGTCACTTAAGTTTTTTCTGTTGTTAGAGTGCATTGCATTGCAGCCTTAAGCTCCAGTAGTTAATCTTCTGCTTCTGTCTCTCAGGAACCACCTGAGGATGAGGCCAACATCATTGAGAAAATTCTGGCTGTAAGAACGGTGAAAAAAGAGGTGAAGGATAGAGAATGAACACACACACACTCAGCTTATGTAGTTCTTTTTTTTTTTTTTCTTTCTCGCTCCTTGCCTGCAAACCTTGCTGTTATTTCTCATTTATTAGTTCTGCCTCTTTCTGTATCTCCATAGACGTCATCATCAGAGGACCAAGCGGAGGAGATAGAGGAGTTTTATGTCAAATATAGAAATTTGTGAGTACCTCTTTGACATTGCTTATTCATACACTGAAAATTGATATTTTTAGCTGTCATGGATGAGGCCACTTTCATTGTTTTCCTGCACAACAGTGAAGATGTTCCTTTGCTGCTTATGTGATCATTGTTGGAGGAGGCACAGGTAGAGATGTTGTGCTGCATTGCAGGTTTGATGTCAGGTTAGATCAGCTGTTAGCAAAATCGTGCGTAATAGACTAGAATGGAATAGGCCTCTGTTGTCATTGTACATGCACAACAAAATTGTGGTTGCTCCACACCAAATGTGCTGGATAGAAATAGTAGACAGACAGGAATAAATAGCAAACAGCAGAAATATTTGCAATCAAGAGGGATATGTACAAAAATAAGAGAAAGTCACACATTAGAGAACAAAAAGTGGTATTCGCAGTGGACACAGAATATTAGAACCACCACTCCATCTAATACAGTCTAAAACTTCCAGTAGCACTCGCACCTGTGAGCCAGCCACCCGATTATAACTGCTTATGTGGTCAAACAGTCTTAGGCCAGATCTGCACTGCTTTCATAATAAACCAGCACTTCGTTTTCTTTCATACTTCAAAGCATGAAAGTGTAAACTGGGCATGGCTCTTGTACATTTAGGCAATCGTCACCATAAAATGATGACTTTGACTGCACGACAGCTGCTTGCATTGACAAAAAGGTCAGCAATGCCAATAATTAGGTCGTTTGACAAGTTAATTACTGGTTGGAGGGATGTCAGTTACTCGTCATCAGCTTACAACCTCACATTCATTACATGAAAGGAATGTCTTGCCTTTGTTGAAGTTGTTAATGGTTTTTTATGACATTTATTCTAAGTAATTTGAAGTTTATACACATGTTCTTCTCTGGCAGTTGCTCATAGCTTTGCACCCATAGAGTCTCACAAGCACTTGGTTAATTTTATCCCTGAGGCTCAGGTTCTCCAGTCTAGGGATCTCTTGAGACACTTTTTTTTTTTTTTCCAGCACCTTTTATCTTAAAGAAAGGACCTAGAGAAATATACATTAGTAATTAAGATTGTAATTTAGTCTCTGAGGTGATGAATAAAACATGACCAGTTTGCTTGAGCAGCAAAACTGAGTCAGTGTGAATGTTTAACTTTTCTGTTTCTTTATTTAGAGTAATGTATTCATAAATTAGAAATATGTAGTAATAGTGAAATATTTGTAGTATTAAAAAAATCTCCATAATGCATTTGCAAATACATAAGCAGTTGCATGGTATACGTTAAACACATCAGTGACATTTCTAGTATTTGTCCAGTTATAGGTTGCAGTTTATAGATTAAATCATGTATGTTAACCTGCAGCCACAGGAGCAGCAGTAGAATTTGTTCTGATGTCGTTCTGTTCCCTTTAATTAGGGAACACTTTCTCAGTATTGCTGATTAATTTAAATACTTCTAGCTTAAAATGCATATTTTAATCACTTGCAGTGCAGAAAACACTGGTTATGTTGAATGAGGTGAACACTGTTCTTTTTATGGATTGATTTTCAACTGTTCATACAGTTCAAACAGGCATCATCCTTTTAACATCCTGTTCTGACCTGTTCTCACACAAGTTAAAATGTTGAGTAGCTGGCTATGTTTTTATTCATGTCATTTTAGTTCCTACCTACACTGCAAATGGGCCACTCTGGAAGAACTAGAGAAAGATCCCAGAATCCACCAGAAAATCAAGCGCTTCAGGACCAAACAAGCCCAGATGAAACACCTGTTCGCCGAGGTAATGTTAACCATCATACCCACATATCCTGTTCAGGACTGGAGTTTATATTTTCCTTTTGAGTCTCACTAACAAAGTTAATGTGCTATTATCCAGCTAACCATTTCCAAAGCCATGTTGCCCATAACAAAATAATTATGAACATGTAAATATGATTAGTTTGTGTATGTAATGAATGGGCCACGCTGCTTGATAATTCACAGCACATCCATCCTGTGTTACTGCAAAGTGTTTAGGGTGCTTCAGTGGTTAACAGGTTAACTCCATCAGGATGTGATGGGGTAACACCCTGACACAGAAGCATAATTTGTTCTTAAGTGCACATTTTGGTCTTCATGGGAGTCGACCTTGTCAGACTTCATGGGAGAGAAATCGTTGTTGTTGCACACCTGTTTCTCTCTTCCAACTGTTAGCAGAGAACTATGTATAGGCACCATAGAAGAAGATAAGAAAGAATTGGCAGTGGAAGAGTTACAAAAATGAGAAATAGCACTATGCATCTCTGGGTTTTTGTCATGGCAGTGCAGCCCTGTTTGTGACACTATGCTAATGGTTAAAGTCAAATTACATAGCAGGTATGTTTACACAGTGTCCTTATGTGAGGCTATTTTTAGATTTTTTTTTCTTGTTATTTTTTTTCTTTTCTTTTTTTCTCTTCATCCCTTTGTGTCTGTTTTTTGTAGCCCGATGAGGACTTATTTAACCCAGACTATGTAGAAGTGGACAGAGTGCTGGAGGTAGCTGTTACCACAGATACAGAGACCGGAGAGGTAGGTAACACATAAACACAGACACCCTCCCATAGAGGTGTTTTTCTGGTTTGAAAGTAGCTATTACCGAAGATCCTCAGTGTGATGGTGCACTCAGAATCCTGTGGCACAAATACAAGTTGTTTTTTTTTTTGTTTGGTTTTTTTTTTTTTTTTTTTTCTTATAAAATTTTTTTTTTTTTTTGTTTGGTTTTTTTTTTTTGTTTTTTGTTTTTTTTTTCCTCTATGTGGTT
>VURO01008929.1:80613-93093 GCA_015108175.1 Pelvicachromis taeniatus
GCTGTTGTGCGTTCATGTTGATGGTTTAGAGAGGTTCAAATTAACCCCATTTGTCCCTCTTTAGCTCCCTTCTTTTCTGCGTCATCAAAAAAAGGCTAAAGATGAAAAGTTAATCATCAGTTAACCTGTATACAAGTCCTTAAAAAAAAGCCACTTTCAATTAAATGGTAAATGGTCTGCATTTGTATAGCGCTTTACTTAGTCCGTAAGGACCCCAAAGCGCTTTACACTACAATCTGTCATTCACCCATTCACACACACATTCACAACCTCAGAATAGACATTTAGACATTTTCTACATGGTCAAAAGTGTGAATTGTTTATAAGCCAGACTGTTTATCATGCCTCTGATTCCACAGGGTAGAGTAAAAGACTGAGCTGAGGTGATGCCCACAGCCACCTTACTTGTTGTGTTGGCAAGTCTAGTGCCAAGGTTCAAAACATATTTATCTGAAAAGCATAAAAGTAACAAAAAGAAAGACGCTTCTGTTTACTAAACCTGACCTCTGAACTGCATCCCTCTCTCAGGTTCTCCGCCATCCGTTACTCTCGGCCCGCCTTCAACTGTGCCGCCCCTCACTCTACCTCCCTGTATGGTGGGAGTCTGGTAAACACGACCGCGACCTCCTTATTGGGGCAGCGCGCCATGGCTTGAGTCGCACCGACTTCTACATCCTCAACGACCCCCAGCTGAGCTTCCTGGAGGCTCACAGGAACTACGTCAGGGGACACCCTGCTCACCTTCATCCTCAAAGCCACCATCACCCTCATCACGCTGGCTTGGCTACTCATCCTGGCATCTCATCCTCCTCCTCATCTCACCCCCAGCTTCCTCATCCTCACTGCTGTCTGTACGATTCGGGACTCGGTCGCCACTCTCCTCAGCCTCCTGAATATCCCCACCAATCCTCTCACCACCACCATCATCATCACTCGCAACACCCAATACCTCCATCTGCTCCCTCTCCTTCCTCTTCCTCTTCTTCTTCATCTCACCCTCACCTTCACCCTCCACCATTGGATGCTCATGATTCAGCCTCACCAAGTCTGGGAATAGTTCCTGGACCTCGAGGAGATTTCCTTGACTGTCCACCTTTGGATGAATCTCTGGAACTGGGCACGCTACAGCATGACACCATGTCTGCAGACTCTTTACACGGAGGAAAGGTTTCCAAAGATGCACTCAACGGTTTCCCCTTTAACTCAGCTGCCGGAGGTCAAAGCATGCTTAACTCATACGGCGTGGGTGGGACAGACCTGGATTTAAAACTAAGGAGTGATGTGCTTGTTGGCGAGCAGGGCTCGTCTGAGGAAACAGGGCTGATGGCACCATCGGTGGAGCTGGATCAGTTACAGGTATGCAGTGTTATACAAGATAACTACTCTGATATTTAAATAAGACTTGTATATGAAACTATGTCTGTTATTGAAATATCAACCATATGCACTGTATGAGATGCCTATTTTTTCTGCCCTAAGCAAAAACATTTAATTTATAGGAAATTAATATTTTATGTTTTAAGCATGCCTAATGTCTGATGTAGCAAATATCTGACATTTTGACACCAACTCAGTTAATAAAGGTATAATAAAAATGATTTTGGTCATCAATTGACCATTTGAAATTCAGGTTATTCACATAGGTTTTATTTCTGTGCTTTGACATCCTACCCTTCTGTATTGCAGGCTCCCTGGGACAGTACGGACCACACTAGTCCTGCTCACCATATGTTCAATGAATCTGATCCAATCCTGGGTCCTTCTACCTTAGAGACTGGATTCCTGGAGGAGGAGGATGAGGAGGCACAGGGTGGAGACAGAGGACGGGAGGAAGGTGGAACTCTGGAGGAGTGTTTGGGCCTTCCGCCCTCATCCCCTCCTTCCCATCCATCAGCAGGCGATTCTGTGGAGCCACTGTCCTCGAGTTACATGCTGTTTAAGGTTGGTTTCACCAGCCTGTTCCCTCTGGATAACAGTGCCATCTTACAAAATACATATAAAATTGTCTTTGTAATCACAGCCCCCAGGATAACAATAATCTGAAACCCTTTTCATATTATGGGCTTAATGCTCAAATTATGTAATGCAATGTGTCCAGTGGGGCAGACGGTAGATAAACATGGCAAAATTGCTGTAACGAAAGAGGAAAAAGTAAAGGGGAAAATCTGTTGTAGGGAATATTGAAAACACAAAAGTGTTTTTCAGTGCTGACATTTTGTCTCTTCTTTCAGTTAGTATATTCAATGAACGGGTCAGGTTTCAATAAAGCTCAAACTAATGCTGTTCTTTGATGTTTTTCAGGGTCATATTACTCCAAATTAAACTATTCATTGGATTTTGCATATTTTACATTTTAAGATCTGTAAAACACATTTGCCCAACACTAAGAGCTGCAGTTATCAAGTATTTGCTAAACTATTATCTAAAAGGAGATCTTTTAAAATCGTAATATTTGAGCGAAAAGGCTGAAAGACTCCTCAAAGACGGCCAGGAGGTTGAGGGGTGCCACTGGCATTGCCAGTATTTTTTGAATTGCATCAATGAATAGCTTCCCGTGTGTTTTTGTCAATTTAAATGTTGGAAAGCTATGACTTGATCACACCATCATTATACAAGTAAACCGAAAGTTAATAATCAATAATATTATATTATTGCCAAAATGAGCGGCTTGAATAAATCTAACACTAATATTTTGTGTCCAGGACATTGGTGTGAATGAAGAACCGAGTGCAGATCAAACAGACTTGTCAGCAAGTCCTCCTCTGCCTTACGTACCCCCTCCTCCACTTTCTCTGTCTGACATCACTGCCCACGAGCCGCAGGATGGACTGGGGCACTCTGATGTGTCTGAGAGCCTGACTAATCCTGTGGAGGATGGAGACGATCGGGAGGAAAGTACCGGCTTTGAGTTTGATGACAAGGAGGAGGAAGAAGTTGAAGACTTGTCAAGGGAGACCTTGGAACAGAATGCGGAAAAACAAAGAGGCAAACATCTGGAAGGAGAGGAATGTAATCCAAACCAAGGTATGTCAAAGAGAAAATATTGAGCATAGTATTTAACCCACTTTTTTTTTTATTTACAGAAATGATCACAAATATTCAGTTTGTAAAGATGTAGAAGTTGCTGTCCCATATTACTTTATCCCATTGGTTAAAAAAATGAAGCGATAACATCGACCACTGCTGTGCCCCCACATAACATCTCAATGTTTTTTGCTTGCAGGTGCAGACCAAAGTTTGGGAGTTTTGAATCCAGCCATGGAAGTGCCAGAGCTAGAAGGGGTAGAATCAGAATCGACCCTTGGAGAACAGGGCGAGAGGAAGGAAGTCTTTATCCAAATGTCTCAAGACCTCCAAGGGCGCTTTGACCAAGCAGAGCATAAAACAGACTCACCCCAAGATGTACACTCTTATCTTGGAAACCTTGAACAGGAGGGTAGCCTATCTATCGAAGGGCCTGCGGAGGAGGTGGAGGGGTTGATTTTGTACCAAACGGTGGAGGAACGGTCTATTGAAAATTCTCTTGACACTGAAGCATTGATGTGCAACACGACTGAAGAGTTTGTGCAAATGAAAGGAATTCCAAAAAAGGGCAGTTTGATGGGTGGCACAGATCTAGCAGATCAGGTAGATGAGATTTCCGAAGGGCAGGAGGATAATGTTTCTCCGTTTGATGTTCCGGTTGTACAACCCTGTGATGAAGAGGAAGAAAAGGGTTTGAAACAACTAGATGCCAAAACCAATGAGATGGAGTTGGGTAGCATTTACTCGCAATTTGGACAGCTCTCCTGTCCTTCTGTTTCTGTGTCATCCCGTACACAACCGTCAAACTCTGCTGAAACCACCAGTGAGAGTAACGGCAAAGAGAGAGCCAAAAACGAAGCCTCCGAGGGTTTAGACGAAGACCTGAACTTGCCCGATGGCAGCAGAGACTGTAAAAATAAGGAACTAAAATTCTCCCTTGATCAGGACAGCAAAGATAACCTGCTCGATCAAAATGAACTCAAAATGGGCTTAACTCTGCCTGTGAACAACATCAACACAAAGCCATCTGATCTTAAATTTTCTCATTTACCCGATGGCGCTGGTGAGAAGAAACCAGAGCAATTCGTGCTACCAGTCAAGATTGAAGATACTAAGACAGAGACTATTGAGGATGTCTGCCCAGATAGCTCTGAAGTCAAACACTCCAGTTTCTTTTCCTACACCGTGAAGTCAGAAGGATTGGTGACCAAAGTAGAACAGTTAGAATATCCGATTAAACCTGAAACACTGGAGACTAAACCTGAAGATCTGAGCTTTCCCATGAAGCCTGAGCACTTAGACACTAAACCTGAATTTTTGCAGTTTGTAGCCTATGCAGGTGGAAGCGAAGTCAAATCAGAGATCAAACCATTAGCTCTGGGGTTTAGTGCTTATCCAGAGGGTCCCAAGCTTAAGACTGAGGCAAAGCCTGAAGATATGAGGTTAGCATCCTTCCCTGAGACATCTGCCATCAAGCCTGAAGCCAAGGCCGAGGCTCTGGGGTTCACAAGCTACCCAGAAAGTTCTGAGATAAAACCTGAGGCCAAGCCAGAGGTCCTTGGGTTTACAGCCTTATCTGAGGTCAAAACCGAGACAAAACATGAGATGTTGGAGGCAGATAGCACAGTCCTGACCCCAAAGCTTGAGCAGAATGATGGGCTAGTAGAAACCTCAGAAAGTTCAGAGGTGAAAGGCCAAGTGAAGGAGGAGAGACCAAGTACACCCGGTGAGGATACTGAGACTTTCATGAAGTTAATTCACCTTTCACACTTCAGTTCATTTATTTGTACTTAAACCAATTTCCATTGTGCACAGTGCCTGTGGTTGAAGGGTTTCCTAGTAGCCCCAGGTTTGCAGCTCCTATTTCAGTGTGTGAGATTCCTGATAGCCTTCATGAAACCAGAGAGCCAACCATCGCTCAGCTGTTACAGGAAAAAGCACTGTACTCATTTTCTGAGTGGCCAAAGGTAAAATATATGTTTAATTGTTTCTGTAATTCATTTTCAGTGAATATTTAGCAGCAGATGTTAATTCTCCTATTCTTAAAACATGTTTAACAGTAAAGTTACAATAATGATTTTTTATAAATTCAGTTTTTCCCTCTTTAGCAGGAAAAAGTTTTTAGTTTTTGCCCATTAGAAGCCAAAATACCTCGTTTTGAGTTCTCACTGCTTTCATTTAGAGGAGACGGTGCTGACGCTGTCTGAAAAGACAAAATGAGTTTTACATTTTGCTAATTTTTGTGACACTTGGTACCCTTCTTGTAAATCAAGTTATTCATGTTTATTAATTAAATTCCCCCTCCCTATTTTTATGCCCCATGTAGGATAGAGTAATCATCAACCGCCTGGACAGCATCTGCCACGCCATCCTTAAGGGGAAGTGGCCTTCATCTAGCGAGCAGTATGACTCACCAGCCGCCCTGGCTGCCAATTCCTGCTTGGCCAACAGTTTAGCCCAGCACCACCAACACCGAGCAGGTTTTCTCTCCACCACGGCCTCAGGCTCTGTCCCAACCCAGGCCAGGGTGCAACAGGCAAATCCTGCACTGGGATTTTCCATTCCTCCACCTCTCACGAGACTACCTAAGGTGAGACCCGAAGAGTGAATGAATAAATTAACTCCCTTTGTTGCACATATCAGTGTATCTGTCATCTGTCAGCATTTATCTTTCCCATGCCATGGTTCATACAAGTTGTGCCCAGTTTGCTTAAAGTGCTAATGAGGCTGACTTTAGACTTTCTATAATCAACTGACTGACGAGGACTTTGCAAAATGCATCATGAGTCTGATCTAGTTTTTCATTTTCTGCTAATGATTTTATAGTTTGCTTATATATGCCTCCTTAACTTAACTCTTCATTGTTATGTTCTATGTAAAATATAACCGCAGAAGTTATAAATAAAACTATTAGCACTGGGCACCTCTAGTCCATGCCATTGCTTTGTTGCTTATTGTGAAGTTTCCTGTCTCAGTAATGTGTACTGTTGATAATATAAATGTGGAGATTAGACTTGGGCAAGTTGTCATATATCTATATAGACACATTTCATATTTACGAGAGTGAGAATAATGACCAGATCTGTGTCTCTGCTCTGAGTTTATATTCTGGCTGCTTAGCCTTCAGCGTTTTTAAACCAAGAGAATTGTTTACAAAATGTTTGACACCATAGGCCAGCGAACAGATGGATTATGAGCTGTTTGTTCCGTGTCTCATACTTTCAGATCTAAACAAGTCAACTTGTCAGGTGCCTGAAGCAGCATCCAAAGATGACACACTCACTCTCAGAAAAAAAAACAAAAACATTTTAAATATCTAACAATTTTACCCAGGTCTAGTTGACAGCCGCCACTGTGTTGTGTCTCAGTCCATATGTATGTTTAATAAAGCCATCATCTCTCTCCCATTCTTGTCTACCCCTCACCCACCCTGTCCACCCTGACAGTACATGCCGCGGGGCGGCGCATGCGGGCGCGGAGCTTGGCGCCTTACCTCCTTGCCTCTGTTACAGGAGAGGCTTGTGGCTCCTCCCTTCCTCCCTGAGCTCAAACGAGCAGGAGGTCGGAGGTGTTTCGACTATGAAGCCGCTGCTGCGGCAGCTGCCAAGGTTTTAGCTGGAAAACCTGCATCGTCATGCCACACTGCTGTTACCACAAGCTCCAGTAGTGATAAAGCACCCGTGGTTGCCCCGCCCTCTCACCGTACAGGAGCCATGTTGATAAATGGCTGGCAAGAAGCAGCCATTGATCTGACCAAGTCTTCAGGAGAAATAAGCACCACAAGTAGCATTGGGGCAAATGAAGCTCTGGTTGCACCAGGAATCAGCCACCACAATGCTGGTGCGGTCAGCAGTCATAAGATACCACCGCCGCCTCCCATCACGGCCCCACTGCCAGGCCCTGTGGGAATCGACATGGCTGGGATTCTGCAGGCGGGGCTCATCCATCCTGTAACAGGACAAATAGTTAACGGGAGCCTGAGGGGAGATGATTCAATGAGGAGGAGGAGAGGGAGGAGGAGAAATGTGGAAGCTCTGTACTCTGAGTTCACCAAGAGCCGAGGACTGCACCTCCCTGAATCACAGGTGGGTAGAGGGAGGAGGGCCTTTTCAGAGTAAGGGCATTTAGAATTGTAGCACTTGCTTCAGAGTGAAAGAAAAACCTCACCGAGAACATTTTGGGGACAAAAAAGAAAAGATAAAGTTGATTAAAACGGAAAGAAGAAAGTAAATCGTGTGTTATCTATGTATGTGTCTGTCTCTCCATGTACAGGGCCGGGTTGAGGTGATCAGCCACTCTTCTGTTTCCTCCTCCACCTCCTCGCCATCCCCCTCTCCCTCAGAGAGACCTGCAGGTCCTCCCACACCGTCCTCCTCTTCTACTCCCACCCCAACTCAGACACCTCCTCAGCCAGAGATTGTGGCCATTGATAGAGAGGCAGCCGGCAAAGGTCTAATTGAGTGGCTGAGACAGAATCCAGGCTACACGATGGATCTGCCGGCATTTGCTCATGTAAGTCCAAGGATTTCTTTCATTGTAATGCTCTAAATCGTGCTGTGTTGTATTCTTTATATTTTGCTTTTTCTGAATTGGAATGTCCTTTGCTGAGGCTACAGTTGAGCACTTATTCTTTTATGGTCAGATTAATTGGCACTTATAACCTTTTTCCCCATCTATCCTACCTGGCAACTGTGCAGTCTGGCGCAGGTCTGTTGCATGGTTTTGTAGAGCGTCCCAAACAGAGGAGGCATCGCTGTAAAGATCCCACCAAGCTGGATATAAACTCTTTGACGGGGGAGGAGAGGGTCCCTGTTGTGCACCGCGGCACTGGACGCAGGGTAGAAAACACACGCAGACACACATATAAAGTACACGAAACAAAAAAGTCAAATTGAAGTGTTCATTTTAAAACATAAAACTGAACCAATGAAAGTTGAGCCATGGGAAGGAGAAGGATTGCTGTGTTATTGCTTCCTTTGCTGTAGTTTGGTGGCACCTTGCTGTCCGCCAATAATACAAGCTGCTTTTGACTAGGGGAAGCTAGAAAAATCTGACATACAATTTGATATCATTGCAACTACACTGTGTTCGTTTTCCTACTTTACAGCTTGGTGGTGCTATGGCTCCGGCCATAAAGGAGCTGTCTAGATGGTTGGATGCCAACTCGGAATACTTTGTGGCTCCAGACTGGGCTGATGTGGTCAAACACTCTGTGAGTATGATACTGTGTAGCACTGGATGTCAGCAGGGTGTGTTTTGCTCCCCTCTGACATCGGTTGTAAAAGACAACAAGCCCCAAGTGTAACATTTCTTCACAAATGCCATGCACATCAACACTGTGTAGCAGGATGTCACAGACTTCAGAAAGTTGACATACGGAGCTGCTGATCTTATTCTGATGTAGAGAATCATGCATGAGTTGTAATTACTGCCACTCTTTAGGATGGTTTTGTGAGAGCCCTGTAAAATATAAAAATCTATTGCTCTGAATCTTATTTTCCTCTCTTTTCATTCAGTTAGTTGTATATGTGTTTTTGTGCTAAAACAGCCAATTGGTGCCATACTAAAAATGCAAGTATGCAAGCAAGTAGATGTGGAAAGAGATGTAGTGTCATCTCTACTCTCACAGAAGTGACAGACCAGTGAAAGACTAAAAAATTAAATAATTCTTTTAATTGTCCTTTTGAATTTTCCTATGGCTGTTCTTCTACCTCATATACTTCATCAGTTCCAGTTGTTCTTGTGCACTAATGTGTTGCCTCATGGCCTCCTCTTACAGGGTTTCCTTCCTGAAGGGAAGTTCTCTCGGATCCTCACAGAACCCGTCAACAAGGACCCAAGCTCCCGCCGCCGTGGACGTCGACCTCGCAGCGAAATGCCTAAGCCTCTCCTGTCCGTGTCTGACTCTTCCTCATCGGGTCTCGGTCCTCCGCTCTTCATGAATGGTGGTTTGATTGGCAGCATGGACTCCATGGTGGCCATGCAGAATCTCCGCGGTGGTATCCCTGGAATTCCCATCTCTGGGATCATGGCAGCTGGATTCCCGCATGGTTTCCCTGCAGCTGTCTCAGCGGGAGGAGCTGGGGGGTCTGCTGAAGATGCCAAGAATGGGCTGAGTATGTTACCCATGATGCTGCATGGAATCCCGCACCCCCATGGGGCTGCAATCCCACAGCATGCTTTGTTCAGTGTTGGCACAATGATGGCACACACGCCACCGCCACCTTCTCCTCATCCCAGCTCCTCCTCCTCTTCGAGTTCCTCCTCTTCTTCAGTGTCGGCTGCAAAGGTCACCACGACAACCGCACCGTCTGCGACTGAGGTGGCCAGCCCTTCTTCTACAACGCCTGCAGAAAGAGAGGGCACCGCCCCTGCTGCTGGTGGCGAAAAGGACAGGACGCGGGAGGAGAAAGGAGCTGCAGAGGCTAACAAACGATCTGTAGCAGCAGAAGCAGCTGCCATCATTACCTCCACCACCAGGGCCCACCTCAGCTCTGCACATCTTGGAGCTGGCACTGGCAGCCATCTTACCTTCAACCCTTTCCTAATCCCGGGCATGTCCCACGGTTTGCTTTACCCGCACATGTTCTTGCCACACGGTGGCATCATGGCACTTCCAGCCATGCCCCCTGGTGCAGTTGATGGCTCTCCGGGCAGCCCCAAGAGGAGAAAGAAGAGAGGAAGAGAAGAAGGCGAGAGAGAAGAGGAGAGGGAGAAGGTGGCAACTGGAGATGGAGAGGTGAGAGAAAGTACAGATAAGGCTGGTGGTACCTCCCACCCAGGCACCTCTTCATCTCCCTCCATCCCCTCTACCTCAGCTTCAGACCCAGGCCCAACTCCGACTGACGAGCTCCAGACTGGGCAGGGGAATGCAGAGGGTGGGTCTTCAGAGCCCCAGGAACCTGACTCCAATGACCACACTGAGGGAGCAACAGAAGACAATGAGAAAAGATCGGAGGAGACAGGAGAGGAGGCAAACGAGGAGGAGGAGAAGCAGGACACTGAGGAGCAGAGACAAGTGGAACAAGAGGACGCATAGAGGAGAGGAACTGCCGAGGCCTGAAGGACAGCCCACTTCCTGCTCTCTCCTCCTGTCTCCTTTGTTGCTTTCCTTTCTCAGCTGAGCAACAGTGTAAAGTTTGTGCCGTGTATGTCAGTCAATGTCCATGTAAAGACTTTTATTATGATGATGACTAATAATGATGATGATTATATTCAGCTCGGTCATGTTTATATACCAAGACCCCACCCACCCTCTCCACTCATTCATTGTATACAAAGAAAACTAGTGTAAAAAATGATCCTCTCTGTAATGTTCTCCTTCATTCTCCATTGAGACTGAGTCGGGAGGGACACTTTTCAACAGGAACACACCAACACACACCGAATGCAACCTGGCCTAAGCAAGAGCAACTCTGATCGTAGTATTGATACCGTTTTAGGCTCAAGGTGAGCCAAAGTGGACAGGCAGCTTTGATTTCCGCCTGGTTTGTATGGACACAAGGATGACTGGGAAGGTGGGTCACAGCTGCCAGAAGTGTTTTTTCCGAAATTATTTTTCTCGCCACAGTTTTGGAATTTCTGAAAAGCTCATGTGGGGGCGTTTTGATACGCTCCACTAAATTTAGGGAAATTCGTGCAATGTTCAAAAGTCTGCTAGATTAATCTAAAAGGAGAACCGTCGTTCAGGTATGACACTAAAACACCTTTTCCTCTTTGATAGTGACAGGAAAAACAACCTAAGTACCTAAATATGCAAGAGCCAGCGTCTGCTGCAGAAACACATCAGACCCACAAAGATTTTAGAGCATCGCCCCTTTGAAATGTATCTAAATCACCTTGATGTGAGACTGTGGCCATCTTTGAATTAAAGTATGTTTAGTGCATTTAAAAAGGCTGCGAAATCAGAAGAAATTTGTCTCTACTAGTTTTATATTTAATAAAATTAGCAAATTTGGGGGTGGAATGTTAACTAGAAGATCACAAAATACGAGCCAGGTTAGTCCATCCCAGTCACGAATGTTAAATCCTAACTTTAAGATATTCTGCCAGTTCTCCACGCTTTAGATGCATATTTTATTTTGATTATAATGTTATTATGATTCTTAATATTATGCTACTGCCGCAGTAACTCCTCCATAAAGTAGATCACGAAGATAAATCTAATGCGAACACTAGATGATGAATCCTGATTCCCACAACGGGAGTGCCGTAGAAATTCCAAGCAAGAATCCAGAGAGGCTTAGGGATATGCTTTCTCATTTGCTTTTGTTTATAAAGGCAAGGAACAATCACGAGATTCGTTTGTTTTATTACTTTTTTTTTTAGCTCATGTAATTTTATTTTTTAACTCAGTCACAAAGTAACTTTGGGGATACCCCCACCTCCCTCCCTTCCCCCTCAAGTGGTTATCTCTAATCAGAAGACGTGAAAGGACATGAACATCAGCGCTATGAGCTCGTCCTGGCCACCAGGGGGCGGTAGGAGGCAGATGTGATATCCTGTCATGCAAACACAGGAGTGGGAAGGAGGGCTGTGGGAGAGAAGAGGAAAAGAAGGTGCTTTTTTTTTTTTTTTGTCCTTTGGGGTTCATCAAGTCCTAAATTGCATTTACTTACAACAAATCAGGTAACCAGCATCTCATCAGGATGATGACTGCTGCATAATGATTACAATCATGACCTGTAGCATCAGTCGGTCATCCCCCCCACTGTCCTTTTCCCGTTTTTCTCCTTAGTGTGGGGTTTCTGTGTTCAGAGAGAGATTACCTGTGCTGTGTCAACCATCTGTCCAGGGAAAGGGAACAGTCTGATTTTTGTTTTTGTTTTTTTTAGAATGAAGAACAGATAAAATACAGAGATAGTAGTATGAATCGCTCTGGCTTTTCCTCCTCACATTAATTTTAATAGCAGTTCATACTAAGAGTTGCTAAATATGTAAATCTATCGCTGTATATTGCTGTTTTTTGTTTTGTTTTTTGTTTTTTGAGTGCACCATTGATTTCTTCATTGTTTTTACTTTGTTCCTCCATTGGGGGGAAAAATACTTGACATATGCGCAGAGGATTTTTGCATAGCGGTTAGTCCCAGTTTAGTTTTTTCTGTATCAAACAGACTGTACTGTACATTAAAAGGATGCAAGTTGCTGGTTTTATTCAGTCTTTTCACAACAGGGTGTGTATTTTGGGGGTATATGTCAGATGTTTCTGATGTAACGTATAACTTCACTTCTTTTTGTTTTCATATATGAAAACATTATTTTTGCACAATGTCTTTTTTGTGAATGTTAACCTGTTTCCGTGTGGTCTTTTACTTTCCAGTGTGTGTGTGTGTGTGTGTGTGTGTGTGTGTGTGTGTGTGTGTGTGTGTGTGTGTGTGTGTGTGTGCGTGCGTGCGAGAGTGTGCTGTAATGGGAGAAAGTGTGTATGTGTGCATGCATGCGCACACGTTTTGTGGT
>VURO01008929.1:93113-107413 GCA_015108175.1 Pelvicachromis taeniatus
TAATTTGTTTTTTTTGTGTGTGTGTTTGTGTTTTTGTGTTTTTTTTTTTTTGTGTGTGTGTGTGTGTGTGTGTGTGTGTGTGTGTGTGTGTGTGTGTGTGTGTGTGTGTGTGTGTGTGTGTGTGTGTGCGAGAGTGTGCTGTAATGGGAGAAAGTGTGTATGTGTGCATGCATGCGCACACGTTTTGTGGTGGAGCAGTTTCTATTCTGTCTCGTCCGTACAGGTCACATTTCTTGTTGGGGAAAAAAAAAACGAACATAGTTGTTGCCTTGTCACAAGTTTGTGGCTACATATAATTTATTATACTTTTCTTTTGCTTTGCCAAACTCTCACCAAATATGACATTCTTGTTCTGTTAGTTTCATTATGTATTATTCAAAGTAAAATGCCTTATTTAGCGAGTATTTTTGTTGTACAGATGTTCAATTACATCTCCTTATTGGGTCATGTTATTGTTTGTCTTTCCTTTATGCGTACACGGCGTTTGTGATGTGCATTATCTTCAGAAGCCAATAGTAATGGAAGGTACCACTGCTCAAATCACTACATTTATTCCTAAAAGTCAATCAGTCATCCCTCAAAGCACAAATGGAGAGTTAACAAAAAGTGACTGTTTGCTTACCAGTGCCTCTAAAATTGCTTTCATTTCTCTTTTTGTGAGCCTGACTTGCACACTATCTTGACTTCACGTTTCCAGTGTGGCGTTTATCTTTTGGAAAGTGGTTAACATTTGAAAATGTACGTGTTGGATTTTATCATTAGATGACGCCATGCTGTTCTTTAAAGGGAAATTCTGGGATTTTTCAGTCTGTGTCTAAATTTCACACTCTTATTGTAGAGTTAGAGTTGGGGTCTGCAACTTTCAGAATCCCAAAGTTAAACTTGTAGGGTAAATACCGTGCACACTTTATTGACTAAAGCTGTAAAGTTAATGGAGATGAGCGCTGCGCCCTAGCTGCTTTGCAGTTCACTGCTCCAGTCGTTTTTAAAGCTTTTTTCTTTGCACTCAGAGCTGTAATTATTCATGCTTCGTACCCTGACCTGTTACATTCTGAGCAGTGTTTGCCTTCTCAAATCTCCACAACAAATCTGCTGATAATTAGAGGAATAAGACACAGGTTGAGAAATAAAAGAATTTCCCTTTGAGGAATGCTACTTAACCTTTTAGAAATCTCTTCCTTCACGGGGCCTTGTGTCTGGTATCCAGCACATTTAGAATGATAATGCGCACACAGTATGTATGCAGCCTAAGTATTTGATTGTTGTTGTGTTATTCGAGATTCCCGAAAGAGCAAATCAGAAGGGGAAAGCCAGTCGCTTTGCACCACAGATGATTTATCTCAAAGGAACGGGCTAGCGTCACGTTCCAGAGGTCGCGTGTGCACATCATTTGCTGTTAGTGGCTTATTCTTGTGCAAAAACTTGAAACAAACTCGTAGGTGCAGTATGTAACCACAGCCCGGGGAGGGAGGTCAATCAGGTCGACTGGCGATGGCTCTGTATAGTCTCTTCGTGTCACACCATGCCTTCTTTAACAGTGTTTTTCTTTTCATTGAAGTTCTCGTTGGTTAACTTAAATGTTCTTCAAAACAGTCACCTCAAAAATGTAAACGTTTATCTCTTATCATAAAAAAAATGTATTTATTGTACAGTTCTCGTCTTTACGTTGTTGTCTCATGACTGATTAGTGGCTGGTTTTGTTTTCTCAAAGACAAAAGCATTTTGGTTCACGTGGAAGTTAAAGTATCTGGTAATGTTACATGCTCTGTTTTTTTTTGTTTCTTCTTCTTTTCTTTTTTTTTTTTTTTTCTTTTTTTTTTCTTTTTTTTTTTACATCTTTTTTTAGATGTAATTACATCAAAATTAAACAGTTAAGAGTTCTTAGAATACCTCCTCTTTCTTTTCTTTTCATAGTCCCCACAGTAATCCAGTGTGATCCACCCGTTGGTACAGTGTGCAGCTGCAGGATCATTCCTGAGGCTGCAGTACAGTAGCATCCATTTAAAAAAAAAAAAGCACCTGAGCAGTCCGTCAGATTTGTGATGTGTTAATCATGCATTTGAAGTTAAAACTGTAAAGTTAGCCCTCTGATTAAAAATATCTACAACATCATGCAGATTTATTACCCATTAAATCTGGGTAAAGATGTCATATATTAGTTTCTTTCTCTATCCTGATAGGTTCAAGCTAACAGGTTAGGAAGCCTTTGTGTGATTTGACAGTGTTCAGGGTTATATTATGGTCTGATGAGTCTTATCTCAGTGCCATTGTTCAGGCCTCCCATGCGGCTTATTAAAAGTGCACCCCTGATTTGCAGCCTCAGAAGTTAAAGAACCCCTGAAAACAGGCCAAAGGATCTGCTCTTTGTTCCATAAAATAAATATATTAGAACTTATTTTCTTTGTAAAGCCAGTCATTACAAAAGCCGAAAAATATCAGTCTCTATCTGTGTATTTTCCACTTCACTGCAGTCGAATTTCACAGACTATGAAATATTTTCTTGGCAGAAGACATAGCGTGAATTATTGCACCGGCAATTATTTTCTTCTCCTTTGTCAACTTCAGACATTAACGCGGTGGAAAAACTGTTGCCTTTGATATATGCTCTCACTACCAGAGGTTGTCAACATGAGTTCATATTGAAAGTGACAGGAGCACCTAATCGTAATTTATCTTTGAATTACCAGTCATGTTTTTCTTGAATTTGCTTTTAGCTCGTTGCACCGTCTTACCCAAGGGAAAGTGTCATTTAAAGTTTAAAGCAATCATGCAATTTAAAAATAACTGCAGTTTAGGTATGATGATGACAAATGGTGAAAGGCAACTGTAAAATAAATCTTTAGACTGGATCTAAAAACTTCACCACCTTCGTCCAGTTCATGTCTGTGAAACTGCCCTCCAGAACGCGGGGCAAGTTGAATATTTGACTGTTCGCAGACCCTCTCCACGCATTGCTGATCCAAGTGCAACGTAATTCACCAGGCTGTGATTCACTGGCTGATCCTGAAGTCAGAAACCCGGTCATTAATAAATAAGTCATGTGGTGGGGTTTTTATCTTTTATTTTCTTCTTTTTTTTTTCTTTGTAAGTATAACTCTCTGTATTCCCATGTGGACCAATCTCATGAGTCGAAACATGGTATGTGTGATCTTTTATTGTGCAATAAAAGATGACTTTCAACGTTGTTGTCCATGGAGAGTAATTAACTAACTAAACATGGATATTTTAGCTGATATCCTTATGTAATTCTGATGTTTTGGTTTCGTTTTTTTGGTTTATAGATCGTTCTTGCTCAGCTTTCTGCACAGTGTGTCCTCGGAAAAGCTGCAGCGGCCTTGTAATGCTGTTGTATTGGTTAGCAGCAATGTGAAAATATATTTGCTGCTGGTGTTGTGTAAGTGAAGACCTGCCACTTCTTTAAAATGAAGTAGTATCTAAAGGATTCAATAGTGAGAAGTACTTCGACAAATAGAGGAACAAATATGTAATCAGGAAAACAACATCATTGTGACTTTGGGTATTAATAAAAATCTTTTAAGAAGCATAAAAGAACTATTTACCGCAGACGAACACTATCTGGAAGTCATATTCTGTAAAATGTGACAAAAATCCAGCAAAGACCTGACACGGGACCTGAGAGATTTAACTGGCCCTTCATGGTCTCAGTGGAAAGTTGGCTGCTGAGAAATGTTTCTTAAGGAAAAAGCAGGAGGAAAAAGGCTGAGGTTAAACGAGAACTGCACTGAAAATCAGTGACAACAGGGCTTATGGAGTGATGAGTCCAAATGTGAAGCTTTTGGTTCAATATGTATGGAGGACACCAGAAGAGAGTTATAGCAGTGAGTGCCATCTTTAAAACATGGTGGTGGCTCTGCCATGGTTTGGGTTGCATGGCAGCCAGGACCATCTGATCCACCATGCAGTATCATCTAGAAGGTATTTGATTGACAACGGTTTCATATTTCAGTCTCAACCTCAATAACACAACAAGTGCAGTACCAGCACACCTGGATTGAAGATCAGATAATGAAACGCGGTCAGTCATGGACTGGCCTCCCCAAAGCCTGGACCTTAACATTATTTAAGCACTGTGTGATCATCTCAGCAGAGAATGGAAGAAAAAGGCAACCAACGTTCAAAGAACAGCTTTGAATGTCCTTCAAGAAGTCTGGAGAACTATTCCTGAAGACTACTTCAAGAACAGACAAAGTTTGTTAAAGAGAGTTCAGACTGTGTTAAAGATGAGCAATATAAACTGAAGATTTGTATTGGTTCCTTTTTTCTCTTTAAAAGTTTGGTAGATATAAGTACTACGTTTAATATTAACAAAAAGTATTTTGTCTACTTTTGTAAAGGGGAAAAACAAAAGGAAAATGATCTCACTCAAACAGATCAACTGGATTTTGTCTGTAAGCAAAATGGTGCACCATGGCTGACGCATCAAAATATACATTTATTGAAATGTACACTCATGTTGTGGATTTAAAAAAAAAATGCCACTTTGTCCTTGAAATATTGATGAATACATGCAAGCAAGCTGTTAAAGAGATGAAACCATTTATCAGCTCTGGAAAAAAAGAAAAGAAAAATACACACATATTCAATCTTGCTACACCCACCAAGGTGTACTTGTGAATATCAGACAAGTCAGGCGGAAATAAAAAGCTGGCATATAACTAAACACGATTCTTGATTCATAAATTCCGACACTGTGATTTAAACACATGGTGTGAAGTGAACTCTTGACTATGTGGGACTTCTAAAGCTTTTTTATTTTATAGAGCTAGTTTGGTCTTCGTGTTCAGGCTGCTGTGACAATAATTTCCCAACTGCTTGGATAAATAAAGTATGTCTTATCATTTTTAGGCTCACTGGAATCGCAACTTTAGAAATTGCAGAAAAAGAAGAAGAAGCAAAGAACAATTTGTGCTCTTGCTAACATTATTTTCTGTTGGATACTGAGGGCTCTGTTGTGGTCATTTTGGCTATTTTCTTAAACTAATTCAAGTTAAAACTAATATAACTGTATCAGGATAATGAATAACAGACACTTTATACACAGTTTTCAGGAGTTCAAATGCATGTAAATAGTTTGTAGGCAACGATAGCCTAAACTCTGTAAATAATGGACATCTTTTTTTTTTAAAGCCTCTTTATGATACTTATGTCATGCTTTTTGCTTTTATAACATCTGTCTTCAGTTTGTACTTTGTTAGCTTCAGAAACTTCTGGGTAGCTTCTGCAGCATTTGGCTAAATACGAGTAGAAAGTACAGCTCTACACACACCACAGTTCAATAAATACTGATAACCACGGGAAGAAAAGCGCACCTTTCTTTCCTCCACAGTGTTTTGCAGATTATATAGCATGTATGCTTGGGATTATGAGCCATTCCAAGCTTTCGACATGCTCTTTTCTTCACATATTTCGTATAAATAAAAATGAACTGAATAATTTTGCAGTACAATTTGATCCAAGTTTCTGTCTGGTCTGTCTCTACTAGAGCTGATCTGGCTTTTGTCGTCTTGGGGCTGATGGGTGGTTTCTGGTCATTTCGCTCATGTAATCTTCTCTTTGTGCTTGGATGATGATATGCCTACCTCCTGGAGAGTGTTTTTTACTTAGCTGGATACTATTTGTCTTTACTATTTAACAATCCTTTGCTCACCAACCACTGCTCTTTTCTATGCACAACCAGGACTATCAGCTTCTGACTTATGTGGGGGGGGTTTGGGGTAGGGTGTGATTTATTTTTATGCCCCTTAATTTCTTAGTAAATACTAAAGAAAAGCCAAAATCTGTATACAAAACTTAAACCTACATAAAAATAGGTAATCTGTAATTCCTAACCTGTTAATATGGTATTTAACTTCAACCTCTAAAATGAAATCTGCACTAAATATTAATTGTATAACTCTAACTTGAAGTAAGTTTCTGCTAAACTGATAAAATGACCAGAGAAAATGTAGCTGTGTAAAAATCTGTGGTTATAAAATCACAAAAAATGGATAATTATATGAAAATATGATTGAGAGATGGTTCATATGTCGCTGCTCCAAAGTTTTTTGTGAGGATTTCAGTCCAAGGAGTCAACTTGATGGTGGCTGCTACTTTTGATCAAACTTTATTAATCCCTCGGGTGGATTCCTCCGGGAAATTTAGACAGTTTTAATACATTAGTGAAAAGCGCGGCATATTAGGGACTTCTTTTAGTTTTTGGATTTTGCTAGATGACAGTCTGACAGTGATTTATGCTTCTGGCCTCTGTGGTTGCATGCTTGGACATGATATGGACATATGACATATTTTCATATATGTTGCATGTTACATCGCGTCTGTCTCCCCCTCAGGGATCTCCGTGATGTCTTTGCTCCCCTGTGGTTGTTGTGTTTGTTGAGTTGCCAACGCTGTCGCTGGTGTGCAGCCGTAGCCGTTTTCGCTCCTTCTTCTTTCCAAGTCCTCCTTTTTTATTCCGTCTTCTTTCTGACAGATAAAAAGATAAAACAAGTGAACATGAAACATTAAATATCACATATTTATTGCAGTTTATTGGCTTCATGGCACATCTGCATTTCAGAGCAGTTGTCTACATTCATTTTTATCATGATTAAAAAAAAGACCTTTATTTATTTATTAACACATATGCATATATATATAAAAAAAATTATTTAAATCACAATAAAATCACCCTCTTTTAAATTAATAACACTTTAATTTATAGGCTTTTTTTCTCCTATTCATCATAATTTATACATTAATTTACATTTATAAATAAATCCATGACAAAAGTCTTTCAGTAACTCAGCAAACAGTTATTCAGTCATAGTCTGTGTTGAAGGTGAAGAGTCAGAGAGTTTATTAGCACCGGAGTCACATTGTGTGCATAAGACAACAAACATATTAATAACAGCATCACACACACGTTGACTGTTAGATTATAAGATATTTATTTGATGAGAATACTGTTAAAGCTCTAGTAAGCTTATTTTTGATGCTTTATTTAGCTGAACATGTTCTCATTATGTTTTCATCTTGAAACACACTAAAGTAAGTAACAAATAACAGCTTTTGCAACTCCTGGATCCAACGAGAGAAGACTGCTTCGCCAAATGTTAATAATTCCATTATAAGACACTCACCACACGTCATCATTGTTTTCCTGAAAAGTATCTAAACAATACTGCAATAGAAGGAATAAAACGTCAAGACATCTGGGCTTGGCGATTGGAAAAAGAGCAGAACCTAAAACATTTTACATCTAATAACTTTTTGCATTCCTCAATGTTTCTGAAGTGTTTTCAGTCTTTCAGATTGTGTTTGGATCAACATGAAAATACAAAGGGATTTTTGAGGTGACTATTGGTTTGGAAATCACAACAGTAAAAAAAGAACACTTTTATGTTGTAGTATGACTCATCAGACGGTAGTTTGTCTTCTACCTTAGAAACCCATTAGGCCGTCTTAAACCTAAACAGCTTGATTTATCTTCCCGGCTGGTCTTCACTGGCTAAACCTTCCAGCTTTGTTAATAATTTAATTAATGTGTGTGGAAAATGTTCTGTTCTTGGACAATTACTGTAAAGTATTCTGTGACCTGATGCTCTGAGGTCCTGTTGGCTGATGGTCCACATCAGGCAGGTTTCAGTAAAATGTTCTCAGTGATGTTTAGCTGCTTTGATAATGGGCCATATGTTTACAGACAGGGAAAAGCTTTTAATGCTCTTCAACACAGATCTGATGCATTATCTGCCTTGGACACACATGCATCATGTGTAATGTCATTTTTTTTTTAAAGACCCAAGAACTTTAAATAAAACTTTAGTGGATCTGAACCCAGTGAACAAATGTTTTGATATTTCAAAATACATCATGACATATCAGTTTAAAACAACCATATATCTCATATAGCTGTCTGATGCTGTTAGGGTAAGGGTTAGCTTAGATAGAAAATGTGGTTTTAATGTTCAGGAAAGGAGAGGAGAGCTTCAGTATCTTTGGCATCAGCTTAAAGGTGGAATCATTTTCTGTAATATATAGCACTGATGTTGATTTAGAGCTTGGTTGGACATCAGAGTAAAAACAACTGCACGCAGAGAGGCAGTAAAAGAAGAAGAAAGGAAGCAAACCCCCCATAAAACGTACTCTCGTGGTCACACTAACATTCATAAAGAATCTTTCTGCCCCACCTGCCAAAAATAAAGAATATATGTCTAACTTAACAAGTAATCTATTTTAATATCTATTTATATGTGCTCACTGACCGATCACTATTAAGTGACATGGTCAAGAAGACCTGCTGAAACTGAGCATCAGAATGAGGAAGAAAAGGAGATTTAAGTGACTTTGAACATGGCTTGTTTTTGGTGACGCATTAATTGTTGTGAGCATTTCAGAAACTGCTGATCTGCAGGGATTTTCCCGCACAAACATCTTTGCACAGAAAGGTCTGAAAGGATATCCAGTTTGCCTTGTTGATGTCAGAGTTCAGAGGAGAATGGCCAGCCTGCTTCAAGCTGATAAGAACGCGACAGTAACTCAAATAACCGCTTATTGAAACCAAGTTATGTAGAAGAGCGTCTCTGAACACACAACATGTGGAGCCTTGAAGCAAGGGAACATACAGACTGCCACAAGCTGAGAACACGAAACTAAGACTACAGTAGAAGCAATAAAAGGACTAAGCTTATACTTGGATTTCTACGCGACTGCATGTAATAGTGTTAAAATATTCTTCTTTACATGCGATGCAGTTATTGTTCACTACTTCTTTCAGAAAGCACAGATTCAAAAGTATCCACATAACCAGGAAGCTTAGTAGTATAAACCCTGCATCAAAGAGTCATTTAAGCAATCTTCAAATGTGACTGCTAATAAATAAAAACTATTTAATTCATTCATTTTATGTTAACCTTTATTTAACCTGTTGATCTTAACGTTTATAAAAGGGAGACCTGACCAAGAAATGATGCCATTACAAAGATGCAAAATGATAAAATTAAGCAGTGACATGAAAACCGACTGACTGTCAGCCATATAACGTACAAACCCTGTTTATAATGTTATGTTAGAATAAAAATGTTCTTTACACGTCAGTGAAACAAATGGGCTGTTTGTCACTCACTTACAAACAACCGTTTTTGACATGCTGATGCTGTTTGCATGTGTATAAATCTGACATGTCAAATAACCGGTAGAATTTTAATTTCTAATTATTAACAATTGATTTTTAGTAGAATTAAGGCAAAAGAAATGTATTGGGGGGAGCTTGTTTCTTTTCCCTTCTCATTACTTCATTGGTAAGTCGGGTTTCAAAAAGGCTAAAGTGAACTCGAAAACTGATCCTCAGAAAAAACCCACAAACAATTCAAAAAGAATTACAATTCCTTTCTTTTCCTTTGGCTGTCTTTCCTTTTGTTTTTGCTCCATCTCATTCCATCCGAAACATTTGGACGTACGCTGCGCACATTGCAGAGATGAAGAAAATGCAGATGGTGCTTTCACTGTGTCATGCACACAAAATCACATCCATCAATTTAAACTGCTGGTTGCCTTTGCGCAGCTCCACAGCGGCACAGTGATGTCGTAACTGCCTTGTTCAGCAGATCATCCGTTGCATTTTTGGGGCAATCCTGGAGTTTCTGCTTTCTTCCCCACAAACCGATCCAGATATCTCAGACTGGCAGTCTCTAAGTCAGTCAGCGTGCACGGTGTTGTTGAGCCTCTGGCTGTGAAACTAATTCGTCTTTGTAGGTTGGTCACATATTGACTCTCACACTTTGTTTTTAGTGATATTTAGTTATATTTCTGTCACGTCAACAGCTAAAGTGATGAAAAGAAGGTTTAATACTGTATGCTCTCACCCCCCTCACTGCTGTCATCTGCCCCTCATTAGTAATAAGAGTGTATCCTCACAGATTGGGGTTTTTAAATCTGCACTGTCTCTTCTCCTTATATTCTTCTTAAAACTCAATTGCTCTTTTTCTTTTCCCTCTCCATCCACTCTCCGAACCCCGACATCCCTTCATTTTTTGAAATCTGTCCTTCATTAGTGCTGTCACAAAGTGTTTAATTTTTGGAAGCTGTGCTGATGATTGAAAATAAGGACAGGTTGTCCCAAAATGCCTCTGCACTATCTGTGTGTCTGCATTATACACACTAGCAAATTTTTAAAACTGAAACCCTCTGATGACTATTAACACGTGCATATGAACATGCACACATTCACATTTGAATTTATGTGAGTAATAATGGTGTAAGTTCATAATCCAGACTTGATTGCTTTTCTTTTATACAAATACACCCCTAATTTTAATTTACAGTAGATACAGATGCTATAAATCTTGCTAAACTAAGTTGATTATAGGCAATTTTTTTTTTCATCCATAACTCAAAATTTCATGTTAATATGTTGACATTTTGAGAAAATGATATGCGGCTGAGAATGAATGGAATGGACTTAAAAAATTGAAGTTAGGTATATAAAAATGTGAATAAATGTATACATTGAGAGATATTAACTTGAAATTCCACGTTAGCTCTGCCTATCAGGAACTGCTGTGGAGGTGCATCATGTCCTTGTTTCAGTGCTTACAGCTGCCAGTCAGGAGCAAATGCTAAGTACTTTCAGCGTGGTGTTACAAATGATGAAATCCTTGTGTTACTGGCTGAACCGCGTGGCATCATTATCAGTACAACAGCAGTTTGTTCATGTTTACAATCGTATATCTGATAGTTTTGGCCTGTCTCTTATTGATGCCCGTTTCTAATAAACGCCGGGTTTGAAAGCATGTCACAACAAATAGACGCTGATCTCCAATGACTCACTGCCTTTTCTGTACGCTACTACTCTTTTCGTACCATCTGGGCTACCACCTGCAATAATTCACACGGCAAATACCTTTTCGCGTCAAAAATGCTTTGTCATTAAGAAGCTATCGAGGAAGGAAGAAAGTCAAAACGTCCATGCCGTCTGAGAAGGGAATAAAAGCCGGTCTCCAACAACTGCCGGTCTCTTTTAAATTAATAATTTTTTGAATAAATGCCGGGGCTACCATAGGAAGATATACGGTATACATTGTTAGCTCACTGATGCGATTTCGAGTGCACCTGTGCATCTGTTTCTGGATAACAAGGAAATGAGGTAATTCGTGGAAGAAAATAACTTAGACTACGAGCATTATAGTAAAGTCTGAAAAATACATTTTACTGTGAGTCTTATGTTTTTGAATCTGGGATAGTTTTGTGTTATGGATAAGAGAGTCCATCAACTCCACACTGAGTAAACTTAAATCCATACATGATTACACGACAGGAGAAGTCCAGAGTAACTGTCATTTTCCTGGACTCCACTTCTTGTCTTCTCACTTTGCTGTGCTTCCACACTTAAAGAGAGACCTTCTGGCTGTAAGTCTGTGAGAAAAATCACTACCTGCCACATTTCTCCAGACTCTATGTAAGGAAGTACCCAGAGTCGTATAATGCAAGGTGTACCATTCCATTACTATCCCTCTGCATCTGCAGAGCTTGGACATCATCTCTGTTGCTGTGAAGTGTTTGCCTTTGACTATAATTACTGTGGATTTTTTATTTGTTCTTCCAATAATACAAACAAACATTACACTTCCTTTTCTTTCCTCGCTGGCTTTCAGCACGCAGAGCTGAGTCGAGGTGCTTTCTGTGTGAGTATCTCAGATCTTTTGATCTATCATTTTAATGGTTGCTTAGTTTTGAGCTATCGTGTCTGTTAGTGTAAAGTACAGAATCAGTTGCAACCTGTGACGTGTGCATCATAACCTGATTCCTGCAAGCATGGGTTCTCAGCCATGCACACCTTGACCACATATGTGAGTTGGAGAAGACCAGTTTTTGCCCACGAGCATACCAAAAAAAAAACTTTATATTTAACAGTGCGCGCTCTCTCTCTCGCTCTCTCTCTCTCTCTCTCTCTCTCTCTCTCTCTCTCTCTCTCTCTCTCTCTCACACACACACACACACACACACACACACACACACACACACACACACACACACACACACACACACACATCGAACCACATGTGTTGAAGCTGGTATGTCACGAGAGTGAAATATCTCCCAGCCATCTTAACTGAATCAAGCGCAGTGCTGGAAAACTCCCCTGCTCATCCCATAACAATCTGACCACAGGAAGACTCCAAACACACACACAAGCATAAATGTTCACATTCACAGTGTGTGTGCAGACACAGAAGTACAAATGTTACGCTGGTGATTATCCTACTGAATTCCACTAAAACCATGACACTAAAATGTGCAACCACATCACAAACTCTTTGGGAGAATTTCTCCACTTTTATGTTAAACAATGAAAACCGACATCAAACTCTTACATGTGTCGCCAGTAAACTGTTGACCTGAACACACCAAGCCAAAACTTCTGAACATCGCTGCTTCATAAGATAATTTTTACACTACAGTTTTTGGGCAGTTTCTTGGTTGTTTTCTCAAATTGACAGACTTCTCTATGAAAAATACCTGACTGGATTTATTAGTGATGATATCACCAGAACACAAAGTGATGAATATTGATTTCATGTATTAGTGTAAAAGTATTCTTTTTCTTCTTTTTTAGTAATCATAGATTTTTTTAAAAGGTTGGAAAAAAAAATGTTTTGCCATTCATGTATTGAAACGACTGTAGTTCTAAACTGCCCGTGTTGGACATGCTGGCCCTGGGTAATTTATCCAACAACCTAATTTTCATACGTTTTTTTTTGGTTTTTGGTTTTTGGCCAACCCACTAAAACAGAGCGATTTTATTCACAAGATGTTTACCATCAATGTGGAACACAAGAAAAACATGTCAGTTCATTTTAGAACATTTTAGAAGTGATGACAATCTATTCTGCCATTTTGGTATGAGCACTCGTTGTGAGTGAGGCACAATGATTTTGTTTACTTCTGGTCTGTAAGACTATGTACCAGCAGGGGTGAGGAAAATGTGTAGTGGCCATTTAAATCCAGATCATATCTCAAAAGGCTCAAATTTACTAAACAAGTATAAAACGATCAAATGTTATGGTTTTATGCTCTTGAGCCTATACTGACTCCTTGCACAACTCGGTTATAATCAGAACCACATGTTGTGAAAGTAATAACAAGCACATACATCAGCATAATGGCTGACAAATCAGCATGGAGCCCTTTTGGGTGTGCACACATCCTCAGAGTGGTGAAACCAACTAACACGTACAAGCGGTACAGCTGAGCGATGACACAAGTTACTTAAAAAATAGATGTTTCCATGCTTGAATTATGGCTGAAAATATTTATGGGGAACATATTTGACTGGAGTTTCACTGAGACTGGTGAGTGTCCAGTCTGTTAGGAAGATTCCAGTGGTGACAGTGGTAGAACAGTGTTATTGCATGACTTTGTATGATTAGTGAAAATGAACGCTTTAGTTTTAAATCCCCCACCAGATGGAGGGTTGGATAAATATCCAATGTTAAAGTTCAGTCTACAAGTGGTATGTGGAGCGTCACGTGGTCCAATCAAATGCAGCCACGCCAAACAAAGGAATAAACTCAAAATGAGGCCGTAATTGCTGGTGCAAACAGGAACATCCATCCATCCAACATGAATGACAGATCCAATCTCAGGGACTATGGCTGCTTAAACCATAGCTTAAACAGCTATGCTAAGCTAGACCACCAGTCATTTGACTTTTCCTGTAATCATTTATTTTGACTGCTGAAATTTGGCACTGGGTGTAATATGTGAAGTAACTCCCAAAAAAGTTGATTGCCAGGATTTATACATCGGGGAAACCAAACAACCTCTGGAAAAGCGGCTGGCACAACACAGAAGAGCTACCTCGTCATGCCAGGACTCTGCAGTTTATTTACACCTACAGGCCAGTGGACACTCTTTCAATGATGAGGATGTACACATCCTGGACAGGGAGGAACGCTGGTTTGAGCAGGGAGTCAAGGAGGACATTTATGTGAAAAGGGAAAGACCATCTCTGACTCGAGGAGGGGGCCTAAGGGTACATCTTTCACCATCTTACAATGCTGCCATTCCCCAACTCATGGCCATTGATCAGGGCCTTGATCAGTGGTTGTTGATCAATGGTCATGAGAATTTGCATATTAATGATCAAGGAACTGACCTCCCACCCCATTGTTCCTTCAGTGGTGCTAGTTTCAGTTATTATGCAAATGTACTGTTTATAAGGTTGGGGAAACCTGCTGTCAGCTGAGACTGAAGAAGTCACTTGGATGAGGGATGAAACGTTTCTCCCACTGAAAACGCTACAT
>VURO01008929.1:107433-131498 GCA_015108175.1 Pelvicachromis taeniatus
TATTAATAATCAAGGAACTGACCTCCCAGCACATTGTTTCTTCAGTGGTGCTAGTTCCAGTCATTATGCAAATGTACTATTAAGGTTGGGACATCCTGCAGTCCGCTGAGACTGAAGAAGTCACTTGGATGAGTGATGAAACGTTTCTCCCACTGAAAACGCTACATCCAGATGAACAGAATCAACCTTTTGGGATTTACTTACCTGGATGATTGAGCATGCATCAAGATATGTAAAGTAACAAATAAAAAAATTATAGCTGAAATATAAATAATAAATGGGCTCTTTTACATATATACTGGTACTTTTTTAGCCTTATAGGGCTAAGTTATTAGAATTTTCCACTCATTCACCACTTCATTGACTTGCTTTGTTGAATAATGGTGAAGAATGCAACATGGTGACCTGGCCACCTCTAGCATTGTGAGGTTTAGTACTTAGCTCATGAACACCACATATCAAAGAGGAAACAAAAAACAACAAACCACTCTGTCACCTAATCCACAGCTTCCACCATACAAACCAAAGGACACACAGCTACACAGCCTTCACAGCCAAATGTCATGAAATGTGACATATTCATTCAAAGCATGCACACGCTTATCAACCCAGACAGTGTGTATACCGAGGTATACCGAAAGCTAAAAAAAAAAGCTTGCGTAAAAGTTGAACATCAGGTAAGAACAATTGCGTGTGAAGGTAGCTTTAACTTTCAGGCACATCGCGGAGGATGTCGTGCAGGAAACTGTAGATCGTTAAGGACAGAAAATGCCTGCTAGTTGAAAAATTAGTACTGAAGCAGAACATTGGGGCATCTTTGATACATTCACTGTATACAAGGACCACCTGTGCAGCACACTGGATGTCCAAATTCTCAATAATCTGATAAAGATGGAAGAAAAGTACATTGAAATTGGTTGAATTCAGCCAAATTGAATCAGTCACACTAACACAAAACCTCATGAAAATGTTTGGAAACCACCTAAGAACACACTTTTTTCATCTCTGCCCACAGACTGAAGGGCAGTCTGAAAGAATGCAAGAAAATTTCATTACTTGCTTTCTTCACTTACTGCCTTTAAAAATGCTTTAAAGACATCTAAGAAATGAAAGTGAGAGAACAAGAGACACTGTGCAGCAAACCTACTCTTTAAAAAGTACCTGTTGTCCAGGGTTTAGTTGCCCCGAGGCTACCTCTGCACTGTGTTCAATATGCATTAACTTAATACATGTGGTACTAGGAAAAAAGCACTTTAGCTCACTGTCTGTGTTTGGTTACACTGCAACTTTACCCAGATCCATATGTTAAGGGATGAGAGGGCACACTGAGTTCTGTACTGTACAGACCAAAGTAGCAGTGTTTGAAACTGAAATCCAAAATAAGTCCCCCTGAGTGAGGATGGTATACCATCCCACGCATCATAGCTATCATTTTCTTTTGTCCTCAAAAGATGAGAAAAAAACAAACAGTAAGTCTGACCACTTAAAAATTTATAAAAGCCTACAGAAGTATATTTGCAAGTGTGTTTGGTTCAAAGTAAAGGCATACATTGCTTCAAAACAGGTGTGAAGTAAGAAACATGACCGGTATGTGTGAAATTTCATGATGAGGCTGCTGGGATCGCCACAGTTCAGCTACAGCCATCATAACAGACATAAACAAACCATAATTTCCATTTTAACAAATATAATTATCTAATCTGAGAGGTGTGCCTTAATAATGCCAAACTGAAACTAAGGAATAGCCATATAATAATTTTGTCTTTCATTTGACAGCAGCTGACAGGATGTTTGTGTTTTTTTGCCGTCTTATTTGCATCTCTATTAGCTGAACTCTCTTGTTGTGCCAGACCAGTAAATGAGCTCATATCCTGATATAAAATGATCTGGATAATATCCCTGTGTCGCCTCAAAAGTCCCTTTATAAATGTCACACATGGTCCCTATTAATTGACAATGGGCCCAGTCCAGAACATGTCTCTTGTCAACATCAAGAACTAGAAAAAAGTGTTTCATTCTGTAGGCGGTATTTGCAAACAAGTTATAGATGGGGTCAGCAAATGGTAGGATGAACTCCGGTGCAGTAAAATGTTACATATTACTGTGGTTGCAGGAGCAAAATATGCATTGAATGAAGAATGTTGGGGTCAAACCTCTAAAACTCATAAAGCTAAAAATAATATAATTTTAACAAGTGACTAATATAAAAAGTCACTCCTGTGCAGTTGTCATGAAAGGGTAAATTAGCTACAGAGACAGAAAGCCACAGGGATCTGCAGGGAAACTGCAGATTTTTGCACTTCGGCAGTCTTCTGGAGAAACGTCTGTGTTAAATCATTAGTGATCCATCAAATTTTGGTGAAATTATTGTCATCTATAGAGCCCAGCTAAAACCAGAAATAGCAGTGGTCTTCCCAAAAAAACCCCACTAGTGTCCTTGCTCACATGTTCACAAATCAAGTCAGCACATATCTGTTTTTTACTGTTAGTACCGTAGGATATGGATAAAGTACACACACTTGCTTATCCCAGTTAATCCCAGCCCTGTTCTCTGAATTATTTTATTATATTGTGTTTTAATGCGTTTTGTGTTGTGTTTTGAACTTGACGTTGGCTAGGTTGCTGTAGCGTGCAGAGCAATGAGTGGTCTGTGGGACGGTACCAAGCCTGTACTTGATTTGTGTTGCTTTAAGTACATTAAAAACTGAAGTACAGCTGCAGTTGTATTCTCTTACTAAAAGGAATCCCTTGAGTGAATCAAGGTTTGCTTTATTTTTTACCATTTAGAGGGCAAAAGTAATGACTAATCAAAAAGCCATGAGGGACTTCAGTTTTGTATTATGACTTTTATCCATTCATTTCCACTTTGGTTTTATAATTATTTAAAGTACTGATGGAAAAATAATGAGAAATGGACCTTTGACAGGGAAGTTCAACCACAGTTGTTTTTGTCTGTTGTAATACAGATGCAAGACAGATGCATGCTGCTGGACTTCAACCATAGATGTTTCCTTCCAGTTTACATTTGCGTTGCACTGCATCATAAAACACTACCTACGCAGCCACTTTCAATTTTACAGCAGAGGAAATACATTAAGGCCTAAATAGGGGCTATACTGCTGCTTTCCCTTTTTAAATGCAAGCTGAGTAAATCAGTCTGACTTTGGGAGATTATCACCACCATAAATACAATTTAATGTTGTCATGCTAATGGCAAACATGTGTCTGTAGCCACAAAGCCATTTCACAAATACATAAATGCAGACCGAACTTATGGAAAGAAAGCGGATGGAATACAGATAATCACACAGCTTGTGATTTGATTTTTTCCCCCTCACTCATGCAGGTTAGGGTTACAGCCAGCTGATTTGTGGTGTCCTAAAATCTTTGGGTTCATCTTTTTTAGTCGCTTAGTTTACTAGTTGATGCCTTTCTGCAAAAATGCACAAGAAGATCTTGACTATCTTAAATCTCAGAAGTGGTTCAATCCTGGTAAAATTGATGCACCCACACACAATCCACACTTTGATTGGGGGATGTGTGCAATGAATTGATAAGTAAAAACTCAAGGTTTACGTTGAGTGGCTTAGGTGTTTGTGAAGTACTGACATGATTTTCTCTACATAGTAATTGGATCATCGAGCGTCCTTTTTGTCACGTACATTTAAGTTCATAAATATTTGGACAATAAAACACTTTTTTGTCATTTTGCCTCTGTACACTACAACAGCTGATTCGAAATCAGACAATCAAGATGTGATTGAAGTGCAGACTTTCAGCTTTTGTGATTCAAGGGCTTTTAAAAGTGTTGCATTCACAGTTTAGGAATTTCACACAATGTCTCCTGTTTCACAGGCTCAACAGTAATTGGACAAACTAAGATAATAAGGACTGTTTTTAATACTTGATTTGGTTAAAACCTTGGTTGGGAATCTTTTGCAGCTAATGACTGCCTGACATCTAAAACCCATGCACATCACCATGTACATGTCCTTAAGATGCTCTGCTAGGCCTTTAGTGTAACTGCCTTCAGGTCTGCAAGAATTCTGAAAGCATGCTTTATATATAGCCACGGCTATTGACCAAGGAAGAATAATCCATTTCCTTAGCTTGAGAAACTCTTTGGTTGCTTTTGGAATATGCTTTGGGTCATTATCCATTTGCACTGTGAAGCACGGTCAGATCAGTTTTGCAGTTCTGTTTGAATGGATGGGAGCAGGGAGTATAGCCCTGTACACTTCAAAATCCATCCTGCTGCGTCTATCAGCAGTCACATGAACAATGGGCAGTAGTGATCTGAATCCACTGGCAGTCCTAACACTGACAGACGTAAGGAAATGAGGAATTATCTTTACAAATGGGTATAATTCCTGTATAAATAATAATAATAAAAATATTAAAATAGCTGTAATTACAGTAACTGTAATGAACAAAGTTACTTTAATACTTTGTTAACTCTGATTTAAAACTGAAACTGAAAGTCTTTTCAGTCACATCTTGACCCTTCAAATACACTGTAATGGTGTACAGAAAGAAAATGACAAGAAAAGAGTCATTGTCCAAATATGTAATGATTGTAAAAATAATATAATTGCAAGTTACTATAATTGTATTTATTGCATTGACAATAAATACAAGACTGAGAACATTAGAGCATTAGTTTAGTTAACAGTCTTACATTAACCACAGAAATTCTATCAAGAAAGAATGATTGCTTTCTGCTTTGAATGGTGACCTTTTTACATAGATTAAGTTAAAACTTAGTAGTATTTGTTTAAAAAAAAAAAACCCTCAACGTTAAAGATGCATTTTGTCATATAAGTTCATGTTTTCTTGCTGCATACATTTCACGTGTAATTGCAAAAAGCACAAATATAGCCGATCTTAAGGGGATTTTGGACAAAAGTCAAATAACAGCAACACTGGAAGCTGTGCTTCACAAGGAGACACCCAGAACGGGGAGATCTGCCAAAGTTATTGCTATAGTTATTTTATTTTGTTTGAGTTTTTTTTTTTTTTTGACATGGCAGTGGCAGTCATTCTGCGTTTGAACATACTCACTGGGATCCTCTGTCTCAGACCTTGGGCACCACAGTTAATGCTGATAAGTTAATAAGAAAAAGAATGAAAAGCGACAGAATGGTCGAGCCAACACATTTTCTGACGACGTAACATTCTAACTGCCTATGTCAGATGTTTCTAAATTGCCAGGAAAAGGAGTAACATATCCTCGTTAGCCCATGACAGTTTGCTGCCTTTGGTGAAAACAGAGGGGAGAGCAGGGTTGGGAGACGAGACCCATGTCCTTCCCCATCATCTGAAAACAATAAGACAACATGAAACTGGGCATTAAAAGACTAGAGCTGTCTAATCTGGGACAACGGAGGAATGCTAGGGAGATGCCACAGCACTCTTTTATCCCAGATGTGTGCTATTAGATCCAGGAGCTTGATCCCTGCTCCAGACTCTGCTGGATCAGATTTCTTCCTCTGCTAATGCCACCGGACATACGATCTGACAATGATAATGATAATTACTTCAAATGACATGCCTTCCATTGTGGAAGAAATGGAAAATACACAGGCATGCGCACAGACACACTAAAATTTGCAGCTCACAACAGAAATTAGTGTTGGCTTTGAAAAGTTAAGCCCAATGCATGTGCATTGTTTTCGACTTGCTCTCTTTGTTGAACTTTTGCACAGTTTCAAGTGTTACTCGTACAAGAAGGAGAAATTATGCGACAAGAAAAAAGTCACAACAACAACTTGTTTTTTTTACGGGAGAGCCGAAACTGTTGCCAAGTTCAGTTTGTAATGTTTTGGAAAAGAGCTATTAATTTTATACAGTCAAATAGAAGAGCCATTATAATATTGTACTGACTTCAGTACAATAGTTCTGATCAAGGCCCAAGAACAAGGGACTAAATACAGTTTTAACCAGTAGTGACAGCATTTCCACAACACAGGAGTTCCAAAATATTTATTTATTTTTTTAAGCTTTGCAGTGGAGTCTATTTTCAGGTTCCCTTGGACTCTCATAAACAAAAACACATGACGAGCTCTAAGCCCTGAGCGTGATCATTCCTATCTCCGCACAAAATTCAAGACGTTCAATATCCCTGGTTGGAAGCAGCCTAAAAGCATATACCTCCGATGTAGCTGAGGATGTGTGATGTTTTAAGATGTAATCTTGCTGTGGTGGGGCCAAGATAAAGAGACACAAGCCCATTTTTAGCCACAGGGAGCAGAGCGAGTTGGACGTACTAGAGGTTCTTCTCACTTTTATCTATGTTATGTTAGAGAGAAATCCTCAATAACAGTCCATAGATGCATCTTTCAGGATATTTTGTATGGAATGAAACTCATTTCAGTTGTAACAACAAAACTCAAGGATGTCTTCACAATTGTCCGGCCCCCAAAAAAGAAAAGAAAATCAATTCTCCATATTGACGTAGGTTTACATTAATGCAACAAACACTTGTAGCCTTCTAGCTATCAGAAGCAACAGAGCAAGTCCAGCAACATTACAGAGTGACAAAGTCAACTTGGGCACAAAATGATCAGATTTTTCAAGATGTTCGCTATTTGTTTTCCATTTCCTACAGACACTTGAACATTAATCATATTCTTAAAAAGCTAACCACAATGATGTTTAATCAGAAAACCAATATTTTGTCATTCGTAAGATTAGGCGCACATTAGACAGAAATTATGGTGTCGTGCTGATAAACACATTAGATTAAGAAAGGATTATTTGTGATCTTCTGAAGAAAAACCATTGTGAAGGAATGCTTTTATGTTTTATGGTTAATGGGGGGTGGGGACTGCTTGTTCCTGAGTTTCAGCATTATCCTGCAATTTGACTGTGAAGTCTACAGCACAGACGCAATAAAGGACAGGAGTTACTAAACAGAAATGCCATGAAACCCAAAACTTAGCTACAGCTAATTAATAAAATAAAGAAAAATTTTAAAGCGAGCTATAGATAAGAGTAAGTTCATAATCATTGCTTTATCATGATCAAGATGAAATAAGGTTAGCAAAATGATTGTTTATTGTTCCTACATACAATCATGGTTAAAAAAAAAAATAGTACCCTGTTTAAACATTAAGGTTTTACGTTTCAGAACATAATAAAATAATCTGGTCCGTAGTAGGTTTGAAAATGTAAATAAATACATTCTCAGATAAATAAAAACAGGACATGTTTTTGACACATATTTATTTAACAGAAATTAAGCCAACTAACTGGAGAAGCACTGATAATGTGGAATCCCAGGAGTGGATGTTCCAGAAAATTCACTCCAATGGCACTGTAGTGCTCAGAGAAACAGCAGAAATCCCAAGAGCTACATCTCAAAAGAAAAAATTCACGTGTCGTGATGACCCAGTCAAAGCCTCGACCTCGAGAAACGATAAAGTCATACAGTAACCAAATACAGTACTTCAATTTACTTCAAGTCATTGCTGCCAAAGTCTGCTTCACACAGTGGCTTTAAAAAATTATTATTATTTTCTTTTACATTTTTTAATGTCAGAATCTGACAGAGTATGTCTGTCTGATTAAATTTTATTTTACCATGAATGTAAAACACATGTATTTAGCTTAGGTTCACTATTAATTCCCTAGTGGTGCACACCGGTCCTGCAGAGCCTCTGAAAACTTGATATTGGGGCCTACCTCACAGTTAAAGAACCACTGCAATAATCTGCAAAACCCTGACCACGACCCTGACCACAACATTAATCAAAGACAGTGCACTGTGTAAATTAACTTTTCTTCTAGTCAACCCACTACAGTATGCTCCATAGGTATCCTTTCTATTCTACACCCCTAGATTATGCTCCAGGGACAAGAAAACTAGTAACGTCTGCCCACAAGTGTTAATTAGAAGTAGCACATGTTGGAATATTTTATGGGGTTCATTCTCCCCCACTTGGCATTATAAAGTGCACAAGTGTGTCAACAACACAGAACAGAACACAATACCAAACACCACAGGGAATTCCACATGTTGGCAGTCCAACATAATAAATAAAGCAGCTAAATCTCTGCTCAGTGGTCAGTGGTATCCGACTTATTAGAAGCAGATGATAGAATCAGTTGTTGTTTTTTAAACCCATTAACCGCTAAATCTTTCAGCCCTTAGTGCACCTACTGTTTGCACCTGTAATTGCCATCCTTCTTACTCCTTCCTTTCTTCCTCACCTGTGGCACACTTTTTTTTCATCCTGCACCTCTGTGTCTCCATGTGAGGTGGGCAAATTGGTGCTGCTTTATCGTCAGGCATTTTCCCGATCTGGCCACCCACCCGAGTCCTTGTCTGCTTGCCCCACCTGTAACCACAGGTGACGCCATCCCGGTGACAGATGCTCCACTTGCTCCACTCTCCCAGTGGAGCTAGGACACAGTTTTCTAATGGAGGAAAGAGAAAAACCTCATAAAAAAGAGTGTTTTAACACAAAACAGACCATAACAGTCAGTACCAATACAGTAAAAATAACGGCACCAGTAAAGGATCTGACAATGATTTCATCCTGATATCTAACAGCAGCTAGGGTGCCTTTCCCTGTAGAGGAAGGAAGCTGTAGACCTATAGATGTCTGTGTATCTCTTCGTACATATTCTTCCCCATCCGATCTCTGACCCGCCATCAAACCAGTCACGATGTTGAACGATGTTACAGACAGTGTAATGATGTCATGGTTTCTATAGCGATTTTGTGTCTGTCACATGTGTTGAGGGTGAACCTGCTCTCATCTGTGAAAAGCACAGGTCACCAGTGGTGGACCTGCCAGTTCTGATATTCTATAGTAATTGCCAATTGGGTTCCACAGTGCTGGGCAACTGTCTGTTTCTAGAGTCGGTTTAAAATTTTTTGGTCAGAGGCATTCACACTAGTGACTTTCTGGAGGACATTTTGTAGCTTTGGCAGTAAATATCCCATTCTTCCTTGCAGATACTGGTCCTTCTGATGGGTTAAGCGTTTTCTACGGCCCTGTCCAGCTCTCCCTGAGTAACTGCCTGTCTCCAGGAATCTCCTCTGTGCTTATCAGGCTGTGCTGGGTGATAAAGCAGACCTTCTGGAAATGGTACTTATTAAGTACATTCCTGGTGGAGTTGGATTACCTATGATTAGCTGTACCTAGGGCCCAGGTATCACTTCATGCTACCAATAGTGATACTGATCTAGCCAAACGCAAAACTACTGAAAAAACAATCAGATGATGGATGAGGTGAAAAAATGTCAGAGGCCTCCACCTGTAAAAACTGTGGGTTGTCTCACTGTTGTGATCCTGTTTTCAATTTCATTAACACCAAAGCAGCTTAAACTAATTAACAACCCCTTCTGCTACTTAACTGACCTGATCAATATTACAATAAGTTTAACTGACTTGATGCTACACTCAAAATGTGTTCCTTTAATTTTTTTCAGCAGTTTATATTAAGACTAACGTTTTATTTCAAACCCCTTACAAACACTTTGCTATAATGAAAGGTAGATGAATGCTTACACCTTACACTTGCAGTAAGTGGCTGAATGATGAGTGATGTCACCCACAAAATCAGCTGCTGCAAAATTTTCCAGACACACCACAAAGGAAAATCGGTAACCTTGGCCAAAATGGACCAACAATTGGAAATCATTATCATTATCACTGTCAGATTTGAAATAAAGAGATTTCCAGAGACTGTTTTCTGCAGTTGCTTGAGGTGTGTACCAACAGTCAGACATGAAACCCTAATACTGATATGAAAAACAGATGTGGTCTCGATGCCAAGAAACAACAGTAGCTGCAGATGGTGTCTGTAGAAGGCAGAGGAATATCGACCAGTGTCAAATAATGAGTGAGTTCAGCAATATATCTCACTTTTAGTCAGAAGGCAGAGATGATACACAATGAGATATGAAGATAAATTCTAAACCCTCTTTGAAGACCTTTAATGTGAATCGTGTGTTGCATTCTGGTTTGACTCCATCAAAAAGTATTTAACTGGGAAATGAATGGGATGAGAAAGAAAGGGAGTAGAGGCTGGTAAGATGTGTGCCAGAGGAAGGCAGATTTTTTTCTTTCTTTAAACTAAATGTAGCAATTGTGCTGTCATCTTTATTTAATGTGACAAACCGTTTGAAATTGTGTTGATGCCACATCCTTTGCAAGTGAAACAAAAGGTACAGGTCAAATTCAGTTTAGTAAAATTATTAGGCAAATTTCAGTGAGATAAAACTCCCACAAACCACAGATAATCAAATACTCAATCATTCAGACATGAAACACAGTAGAGATGTGGCCACAGAGCCAGAGAGGTAGATAAAAGGAGATGAGCTTGCATTTACAGGCCTGCTGTTGATTAAACCTCTCAGATTAGTTTCACTGATGTGTCCGTTGCACAGCAGACCCACATTTTTTATAGCTGGCTGCAGTCAGGAAACCTTTAGTTAAAACTCTTCATATGGTAAGTTAAAACAAGAAATAAGATAGGAAACCATACGTTTATTTTATTTGTACTACTTAAGAGGTTTTCAGTCAAAAGGTTAAAATGTGTTGTAGTGAATGTAAAATTAATTAGCAATTTAATTTTTAAGTTTTGTTTGTAATTCAAATGCAGGCTTGGAGACAATAGTCTTGGATAGTGTGTACCACATAGACTCCAAGAAGCAGTGGATCTAGTAGTAGCTAGTCAATGTATGGATACATTCTGCCCTGAATCCAGTGTGAGAGGAAGCTGAAACGCCTGCCTACAGGCAGAGGAAGCCCTAATACAAATGTGGAAAGACAGATATTGTAGTGAATGGGACTGCAAACAATGGCTTGTGTCCCGGGGGAAGCAATCCTTCAAGTCAACCCTTTAAACTAGCTTTGTAAACTGGAGACAGAGAGTGACGGAACTCACTCTAAATTGGTAAGATCAAAGCTGTTACTACAATTTATTTTTTACATGTAGCAATAGCTGTTTAAAGGAAGGTACCTACTTAATGTCAATAACAGTGCTAATAGGATTTTAGTCAGGGTGCAGTGGGGAGTGGCTGACTGAAGGGTGGATAGGTCACCAATCTATTTCAGAGTTGATGTAGAGAAAGACAACCATTCACTTTTAACATTCATTCATTTATTAGTTAATGCTATATTACTATATATTATTATACTATATTGATGCTTATTCAGTTTTCTAGAGGCCATTAGCTATAATCATGTCAAGATACATTTTTCTCAGGATCACAAACAGAGGGACAAGGGATTTGACATATTAAGTTGCGCCATATAAAAAAAAAAAACTTACCAAGGCAGTCTGTCTGGTGGGTACTAGTTCCTTCTGGGCAGTGGGTCAGACACTTGCCTTTGTAAAGCTGGAAGCCAGGCTTACACTTGGTGCAGAAATCCCGGCTGAAACATTGCTCACAGTCTGAAGAACGGCACTCTGAGAGGAAAGAGATTATCACACACAACGCAGAGTGCTTTTTAAATGAAAAAGTCAATTTTTCACCTGGTCACACATATTTTCATTTTAGCTGACAGGGTGACACAATCATTAAAAAGCTGAATTTGTCCACTGAGAGGAAAGCTGCTGAAAACTAAATCTGAAAAAGAGAGTAGCGTCTTTGCTTCCAGATTATCACATATTTCCCACTGAAACATGTTATTATGTCTGGAAACGCAGTAACAGTTAAAACCAATTCACTTTCAGAGAGGTGATTTGTAATTTGGTTTAGTCTTGTTTGCCTTAAGCAGAATATGTTCTTTTGCGTGTTTGACAGATACAGCTTGTATACTGCGTGCATCCAACAAAAACAAACTTTGTGTGGATGACGTTTTGAGCATATCAGCTGCTAAGCAACTGATTTGTTGTATTTGACATCTTTATATATTAGTTTTAGAAGTCATGGTTCACAGAGCAGTCAGGACTGATTCTGTCTTTGCTCTTTCTCTGTTTCTCTGAGGTAAGAGCAAATTAGAAAATATTTTAATACTACATTTTGCGTTAAGGTTAAGGGGAGTTAGTGATAGTAAATATGTTCGTAAAAAAAAAATTGTGAACTATAGTGGAATCTTTGAATTTACCAGTAAATGAGACAGAAACTATGTGCTGTTGGGTAAAGTTTTCTTTTCTTTTATTAGGACAGCATGTTTCTGGAAAGAATCAAGCAAGGTGCACCTTGAAAAGAAAGAGAAAAAAAGAGGTGGTCTGGGACTGCAGACTCTGTGTATGCTTACTGTCAGTTGTTATTCATTATTTCAGACCTCAAGACAGCTAGGTCACACGTGCTAATGTGAGTAAGACTATCAGCAAATGTTTAGTCACAGTCAGAGATCACTGCAGGGGAAAAAAACCTGTTTTTGTAAAAACGCACTCATGCAGCGGTTGACGTCCTTTCCTCTCTGACCGTAGTGTCCTGCAGGGCAGGCGTGGAGACAAGTTCCATGGTGAGATATCCCCTCCCTCTGTAGGAACAGGAAGAGTCGCTCTGGGCAACGCACACAGCCGTTGTCCCGGGAACACTCCAAACAGCTCCGACAGTCCTCTGATGTCTCTCTCTGAGCTGCAGGAGACAATAGGAAGACGATTAAGCCAGAGCTGCATTCAGGAGAGGAGTTATTAAAGTAAAAGTAGAGGAGGGAGAGAGTAAGGAATACACAGAAAGTGATAAAATAAAAGCCAGGAAGGGAGAGGATGAGGAAGGAAAGGAGACACCGCAAATACTCAAGATACCAAAAGAATTTAGGGAAAGATTCACTGCTGAAAATCAAGACATTACCAGGAACACTATAAAAATCATACATCAAAGTGTTACAGTACTTCACTCCATCAAAAAGTTGTAGCAATTACTTTTGTAATGGCACACACACACTTCTTTATGAGGTTCGAAATCTTTCATATTTCTTATTTCGCTGCCTTGTTAGCTTGAATTGTCTGTGTAAAGAGAATAGCGCACAGGTGTGATGCTGTGTCTATATGTCCTTTTAGCTAGCTCCTTACATGTACATTACCAGGTGCACAGTTCTGTCCTGACAAAGCTTTCATGTCACTCTGAAGATGCACTTCTGATGACTTGATAGTCTAACACTTTCTATTCGGTGGCTGATAATGAGTAGGCTAATGTTTAGTAAGAAATATTCTTTATCTGACATGAAAACAGCTGCTCTGTTACTGCAACGATTACAGACTTTAGCACTCAACTTATAACTTATAATGACTAACAGTGGGATCTTTTTTTCATAATAATAAAATTTAGCTCTACAATGTTTTAATAATATATTATAAGCACATATTATTAAGTAATATATATCAACAAAGCGATTAATATATCCCAAAAATGTAATATGTACAGTAACAGTGAGGTACAGTATGACATTCAAGCTTAGATCTAAGCCAAAATAAGTCTTATATTATAACAGAAGCAAGTGGATATATCTGCTTCCAGGTACAGAGAAGGCTCAACAAACAAAGAAAGAATGCTTTTAATCCATTGGGGATAAGGAGGGATATGGAAAGACAAGCAAGGTAGGATGGAAATTTGCACTGAGTCTGCAGAGGAGGTGAGCAGCAGGCAGCGAGTGTGCGTGAGTCTGAGCAATTGCACTCTGCTCCTTGTAGGTCGCTACATTCACCTTGTTATGTGTGGCTGTGGTTTAGGACGTGTGTGTGTGTCTGTGCAAAAGCAAAAGTTAAACCTGTCTTAAAACATTTAAAAAAACCCACTTCATGTTATTCGTTCACAGATAAAGGTCACAGAAGATCATGTAACTATAAGGCAACTATGAAAACACTTAATCATGTATGGTCTTGTTTACATTTTCATTAAATTTGGACCTTTTTTGACTGTCAAATCAAAAGTCATGAGCAGCTGTTTGACAGTTTTTTCTTATAATCACTCAAGGGTTGGACCCAATGTTTTAAGTTTTCTTGGGCATAATTATTTTGAGTTTTTAATTTTTGGTTTTCTTTGGATTGCAAATTGGTGAAATGTAATTTTCTTCACAGTTCTGAGCTTTAGTTACTGTTTTTAGGGTTGTATTTAGATAGTTCCCCTTTCGGGTTCAATTCTATTCCTCTTTCTGTCTCATCTCTATCTCTGTTCCATGCCTCATGCTCAGTTTTCCTGTCTGCTTTCTTTAGTTACTTCCTGTCTTTACCTTGAAAGGTTTAGTTTTCCTTCATGCCATGTGTAGCTTGTCTTCCTGTCCCTGCTTTGATTATCTTTAGTTGTGTTTTGGTCCCCAGCTGTTTCCTGTTTCCTAAATTTTTTTCTGCATATACAGATTTCCTGAATTAGTGTCCTGCTATCTATTGAACTTTGGACTTGATTTTTCTTAAACAAGAAGTGTTAAACACACAGTGTTTTGTGACACAAATGCATCACATGGGAATGTTCCTTTAATTGTAAATGGCTATGATGATGAAAATAATTTCTTGTTTCTTCATGAGTGAATCCTGAAGAAAAAATACCAACAATTCAACAATAACAAGTTGTGGTAGAGCTCAGTGATTTTAGTTGAGACGCAGTGAAACTAGTTGGAAAAATGTGTCCTGTGAACTCATCAACTTTCATGGAAGGGCAAAGGCTTAATTTCAGGGATTGCATTAATTATTAGTACTATGACTTGTTTTGAAAAATGTGAAATAGGACAGCAAAACGATGAGTTAAAAGACTCAGACGCATTTGAAAAGTGAACTACATCATGGAAAGTATTTTTTTTGTATGTATGTTCTCATACATATGAAATATGTAACTGCAGCTGATATTTTAAAAAGACAGGATATTTCGTGGTAAACTATCAGTCATTTAACGGCACTGGTCCAGTCCAAAATAAGCTGTTCCTCTCGCGTAATGACCATAGACTTTATAAGAAGAGTGATCTAGCACCTGTTTGCAATCTGCTGTTTTGAAGGCACTACTTACTATATACATCACTGTATCTGTCACCATCTTTAATTTTTAGAACAGACCTCACCATATCTGAATGAGATAGTGGAGTTAAATGAATGCATTCACACTATTATCATTAGTTATTATTAATCTCTGGCACTCTTCCATTGTGTCTTTGGTCCTACCAGCACCCTCAGCTTGTCGTGGCAGATGGCTGTGTCTCCCTGAGCCTGGTTCTGCAGGAAGTTCCTGCTAAAAGAGTTTTTCCTTTCCACTGTCACCTAGTGTTTACCCACATGGCACTCATTTTTGGTGTTTCTCTTAATTATTGTGTCAAGTGCCTCGAGGTGACTTTGGTTGTGAATTGAATATAATTGCAAAGATACACAAGATACACCGATTAGCAAATAAGGACATTGATAACTTGTTAACCAACATACAAATAAAATAAGAAGGTCATTCACCAAAATTTGAGCACATGCTTGAGCAGGCTGTTGTACGATTAATTACTTATAACACAGTGCCTTGTTAAATATGAAATAAATGTAATTGCCATCAACAACAAAGCAATTGTAATATAATTCCATATATTTTATAATCCAAATTAAATCCTGGAAACTGCAATATGTTGTTTTTAAAAAGCTATATGTAAATTGTATCATTCAATCTTACGGGAATTCCTGAATTTGGTTGGCTTAACTCAGCAAATCTGACAAATTTGAATAGAACACCACTGAGAACAGGATGAATTATAAGGACCTTTTAGTGTGTATAGACAGCTCAATTCTTTATGTGGTTTTGATTTGTTCTTGGTTCTCTTGTTTGAATTTGCACCACTCTCGATCTAAAAATGATGTCTATATACATTACTCAACTTCATTCCCCTCATGCCTTCAGCCTCTTAGCCACACTAAATCAGGCAAAAGAACACCTTCTTAGTGCAGCATCTAACTATATTTCTTTATCCTGTAACCTGAGAGTCTTGTAATATAGTTATACAAGCACATTATTTTCATCCAGAGTAGAAAACATCAAAATGATTGATTATTACATATATATTTCACCTGAGAAAACATCTTTAGCCCTACATTTAAAAAAAAAAATAAAAACACTAAATCAAATGTAATAGGTTCTACTCCCTTGAAAGGGTAATTCAAATTTAAAATAGTTACTAAAGAGAATAGAAAGACGGACTTTTCAAGTTCAGTGTAGAGTGGAACAGAGCAGATTTCCCCAGAATAACTCAGGGATCCATTTGGGTTTTGAGACCTGCTGAGCTCTCAGCTCATTGTCTGAAAACAGTTCTCTACACATATGCTATCGATCTGCAGGTTTAAGGGACTTACAGAGGAGCGGCAGGTTAAGGTAGCGTAAAACGCTGAACTTTGACCTCGTATGGCATTGCCCTGGATTTTTAACAAGCACCAGGTGTAACAAGATCTGTTGGGGTTTCACGGAAATATGTTAACATTTTGGAAAGAGCTTACACCCTAAAACATAATTCACAAAACTGGAGTATTTAAGGAAAGTGAAGGAATAAAAATAACTGAACTAAGTTTAACTTAGAAAAAATAAGAAAACAATATTGTATAATGGTTTTTAAGCTAACAAGTTCTCCAACTTATCATATCCATATCAACAGTTTCTTTTTGCTGTCTGAAATGTTAGCCTTCTAATTTAAGACCATAGGCCCTTCCTCAATAAAATTAACAGCAATGGCACATGCTAACATGCACTTATTCACTTTTTAAGAATGCTTCCGAATTAGCAGCTTGCAGCTCAGTTAACGCTCAGCAGCTCAGTTATATGATGCTGTTTTTTGTGTGTAAGTTAAGAACTATAAAAAGACAATGGATTCTGTTATATAATAAAAATCTAAGCTGTGTTGGCATGACTTTAACCCTATAAATCCCTTTGTATCATATTTGATACATGAGTTTCTGAGACCTCTATATCATCAACATGATCAATACTTGACATAATTTCAAAATGTTATGGACAAAATTCTTTCTTTTTTTTGTGTAAAATTAACATTGTTGTTAACAAAAAGTTGCCAAAAATGCCAAATGTATCAAATACAATACAAAAAATGTATAATAAATTTATATTAAAAATATATCATACACAATATGATATAGCAAAAACAATTTTTGTAGATTTGATTATAAGGGTTAAAACATCTCCGTTACAAAACATCTGAATTTTCTGGCTATTTTTTGATGGGTTGGGTCTTACAGGGTTAAAATTTCTTACGTATATGTAATCTAGTTAAATACCCAATCAAAACAAACAAATCCTGGTTAGGCTAGAAATGCTATAAAGGTTGCAAGTTTATACATTTAAGTTAAAATTATCACATCTATTTTAAGATATTCCTAAAAGGAACAGATATGTTTAGTATGTAGTTAGATTTTTTTACTAATCTAACTACATAATAAACATATCTGTTCCTTACTATACTATTTACAGATGTTCAGAATGATCCTGTCTGTATTATGAAATGTGCCCTTGTCAGTAGTTCGGGTAGATCTCTGGTAGAAATAATAAGAACTCTGTTTTAGGGTGGATTTTCTCAGTAACACTCTGCAGCTTCTTCTGTAAATGAAGCCAGAATTTCCACAGTCCTCCATAATGCCGTAGGGTTGCTACTGTCATGTGTGAATGTCCAGACACTTGACAGCAGCAGAGTTAAAAATGTGCTGTGATTTAACAAGATTTTCACCTCTTGATCTCCCAGCTTGCGTTACATTTTTATCTTCTTCCTACTAGTTTTAAATGCTGTTCAGGAGCCCCTGAAAATCTGTAAAAGCCTAATCTTGTGTGCTCAATATAACTTGTTCACTACACATAAGGTGTTTGCACAACATTATTGACTTGAGTGCATAAAACTGTTTATACCTTATGCGACATTATGAGCTCTGCATGATGGTCCTGACAGGCTGTTTGTATTCTGACGCAGCTTTGTTTTTAATTGTTTTAAACACAGTATCTCAAATATGCACACCCAATTTTGTTTTTTTGTAGTACAATCTTAAACGCTTATGTTACACATTATAAATGGGTAATTTATAATGGCTGATTTTTTTCTTTATATGTTATACTTGTTTTGGTTACTGTCTGTTTTTTATCAGTGCAGTGATGCAATGTTCTTCATCTTCTATGCTGTTTCAGAGAAGGTTGCTCAACAATTAGTCAGAATTTTCTTGAGGATGTAGGAGCAACTGTTTAATTTCATGTTTATTGCTGCTACACACACTTTGATAAACAGGGGCATTGATTCAGTAGTTTTCTAAAGCATATTGCTGGGGGGGGGGTTTCAGTTCCTAAATGCTCCTTTTTAAAGATTTTGAGAATTACAAAGATTCTGCTTGGTTTTCATGCAGCATGGAAAAATTCCATGGAGAAATAGCCATACTTTGACTCTATTCTTTACCTTATGTTTTCCCAAAAGGCAAAATCATTTAGCCAAAATTGTTGGTGAACAGACATGGATCACTAGTAGCATCCAAGTGCCAGTTTTAGAAAGTTAAACATAAAGCCATTGCAGAACTTCCACCAACTGTACTGCTGGTACCAAAAGTGGTCCAATCTCTTTTGACTCCCGTGCTAAAAGGTTTACAGCTTGGCACAAAAATAGTTTGGGTCTCTGTAACTATTTTTATGTGTTATGATTTTTTTCTATAGCTCACTGATTTCTGTTGTATTAATGATTAAAGTTATGCATTACTGGGGGAGTGACAGACCAATAACTATCAAAGACGTCTGTGCTTTATGTAGTATTTTATTACTATGTTTTTTATAAGTAAATAGTGAATTAAACACTATATGGGTGAAAGTACCTACTATACCTTACACCTACAGGAACTGAACGGATATTTAAAGAGTGTTGGACGTCTGCAGCTACTGTACCATGCCCTTCAGCAAGCCTGCTCTGTAACTTTACGTGGTCTGCCACTTTATGGCTCAGTTGCGGTGGTTCCTAAATGCTTCCACTTTCCCATAATTTCACTTAGAGTCTGAGAGAAGAAATTTTATAACTGACTTGTCGCAATGGTGGCATCCTATCATTTTGATACACCTGTAACAATCGGACCAGAAACACCAGAATTAAAACATTAGGATACGTGGCCCACCCTACCCATCTAAAACATTGGGTAAACATACACAGATGCAATTAAAATCAGCTTCCATCTGTAACACCAGTGCCCACACCTTAAACATCCTTAACCTTAAACATGTGTTTACATTTCCTCTCAAAATAAATGGTCCACCTAAATTTTGAGGTACAGTATATTTTGTGCAAACAATTAAAAAAAAAATGCACAAAACTGAAAATCTTTATTTTAAGACATACAGATAGACATAGGTAGATGCAGACAGATAATGATTTCACTAAAACTCAGTGCAGTCATCCAAACTAAAATTGCATTTTATTTCATTACACATTACAGACTTAGATGATGTTAATGCATCTCATAATAATGGCGCAGTTCTTACTTATTTTGCAAGTTGTTATGCTGTCATATTAAGTCTTTTGAGCGTGTGACAGGAGTAGGTGGAAGCATTTTTCAACAATTTTTTGTTGTGTTTTTTCCATTGAGTTTTTTTTTATTTTTTTACCATGGTCAGTTATAAACAGTTACGAGTGCACATGAATACTGATAAAGTGAGGGATAATTGAAGGAGAAAAAAGAGCAAACAATGAATGAAGAGAGAAGAACGATTAAAGTGAAGCTACTTTCATCTGCTCCCTAATTCACAAAGGGTTGCCCCAGTGGGAAGCTCCTCATGTTTGAATTGACAGATTTTTACGTGGGATGCCCTCCCTTTCCTGACACAACCCCCAAGGAATTTGTGTCTCCTCCCGGGAAGGAAAAATAAAATGACAGCATAAATCTCTGTGGTAAAAAGAGATGGCTGCTGACAGCAGGTCAAGCAGTCATTCCAAGAGCTAGCATTTAACCCTTTAGACCTATAAATGCAACCCAACATTAACCTGTTTTAAGGTATTAGCATCAAATGCCATCTTGCCATCCAGCATGCAACGTTCAGCTTGTACAATGCATTATATTTAAAGTATCATTTATTATAACTCGGTCAATATTGTCTTGCCGAGGTCCGTTGCCTAATGCCTTAAGGATTAAAGATTCCACTTCAGGCATGAAGTTGTTTGCATATGCTGAACAGCAGAAGCCATTTTGTGGCATTGATTTAATCCAGTTTTAAATGTGGAACATGATCAAGATGACTAAATAATAAATTATTAATGTATCATGTTACCATCTAAGTGCATCCAATACCATCGCATGTTGATCATAAGCACATGACAGAATTAAATTCAGTTTGCCTTTTTACAACCTGAACTAGAAGGGCATAAACCTGGTGTCACTAGCTGCTATCCTGAGTGAGTGTTAGTGGCAACTGATGGCTTTATGAAGCCCCTATAATTATTATCTTAACACCTGACCTCTAGGTGGGTGATGGGGGCAGAGAGAAAAATGTTGCAAGCCAGAATGATGGTCTAATTTAGACCGGATCCCCCTCTATTAGTCTCAGATTTCTTAGGAAATACCAGACACCAGTGAGCATGAGGGTTACCACAAACCTGTGTGGCTGTGGTCTGGACTGCTTTCAGAGGGAGTGGATAAAAAAGTCATTAGAGACTAATCTGGATCTGGAGATAATTCCCAAACACTGTGACAATATGCAGGTACAGAGTTTAACAAGAAAAGACATGCTAGATTATACACTGAATACTGAGGAAATAAAGTAGTTTGGGGAAATATAAAGTGATTCCTATTTATTAATAATGATCTATATACATTAAGTTCTGTAGAATGACTTATTTGTTTTGTGGGTTTCTGGTGTAATTGACAGAAAAATGGATCCTGTTAGACATTCCTGATCCTTCCTGATCCTTCTTTGTTAGGCGATTTAATTAGACCAGATAAATATTATAATGACAATAAGCTTATATGATATACTGCATCAACCTAAGCTTCTTTAATTGACACCTGCTCTCCAGTGTAACCATATCTTAAATGATGGAGTAGGCGATGATGATGAATAAATATATATTTGTATTTGTAGTGAGGTGTAACTTTTTTCAGAAATTATGCTGTCTGCATCGTTACATTTTTAAAATAATGCACAGGTGTCTCCAGCTGGCTGCTGTTTTGTTGCACATGTGGAACATGAGTTCATTTGTTAAGAAAGTGGAAAACAAAAAAATTAAACTGCAGTAATTCTCATTGTAATGTTATCATACTAACAGCCTCTTTGTGGTCTTTTCATGGTGTACTCACCACTTTGCTTCTGCATGATGCCGGACCCCATCCTGATCACTTCACATAACAAGGACATCACAAGGAGTGGCAAATGCATCTGGGCTGCTGGTAAGCACCCGTTTCAGCGCCGGGTTGCGGACATCTGCAAAGACTCCTGGGGTTTCAGTTGAAAATATAGTTCCACTGTGAGGCACAGAAAGAATCGAGAATAGAAAGGGGCAAAGACTCAGTGTTTAAAAGACGTAGGGGTGGATGGAGATGAAGGGAAGAAGATAAACGTGAGGGACCAAAGCAGGAAAAAGAATGAGTGCTGAAGTGAGAGAAGAGAGGAAACATAAGGGAAAAAATCCTTTTGCTCTTTGTTCTGTTTCGCACAGATGATTTAGGGCTGAGATGAGGAGACAGGCAGCCATAGACAATAAAGAAGAGCACAGGAGAGGGACGGATAGGTGGTGAAGAAAGCAGAGAGGCTTGTCTGCTTCCTCAGACTGGCAGATTGGAGGGAAAACTCTACATTTAACTACCACTGTCAAATTTGCGATAAACGAGCTCCACTTATCCCACAGCCATCTTTAACCCTTTAAAAGCTGCACTCTCAGCGCTTAAGTGGTTCCATATTTCCAGCTTGATCTTTAGCCTCCTCCTCCTGGCTCAGTCTATTGTTGTTCATCTCTTCTTTTTATTATCCCTTTTATTTATTTATTTATTTTTTGTGCAAGGACTGGGCAGCTTTGTTTTCTATGGCAATCCTGTTAAATGTGGGCAGTCAGTAAACTTAATTTGACCACCCTGAAAGAAAAAGAGCAGCTGGAAGCAGCAGAGCTAAGAGTCTAAAATTTGATTATAGCCTGCCATGTTTTGGCAATTGATTTGTTGTGCCTGTTTGGGTAAGTAGTCAGGTAAGTAGGAAGCTTGAAGGGAGTCTCTCAGACACACTTGATATATACATGTGAGGGCAAGGCGTAGTCGTCTCTTGACCACAAACAGTCACTGGAAATTTGTTTATTATACAAATGTAAGATTGAATGCATCATTACACCCATCTTTGTTTTGACATGGTAGGTTTTAACCTAATATAAAGTATATACTTGGTCATTTTTGTCTAGTGGTACACCATTTGGCTTTTACGATGTTTTAACAGCATCAACATTTTGCAACTTCTCTCATCATAGTAATACAAAACATAATCCAGTCTTACAAAGCATGCTTCCTTTTGCTAATTATTGGTGTAAAATGTTATAATAATATGGCATTAAGAGACACTGTCACCATAAAAATGATTTATTTGTTTTCTAGATGTAGACTAGAAAGAAGGTCTTATTTTAATTAATGCACATTTATATTTCACAATATTAAGCCCTTCTAAAAAAGCAAAAAAAAAAATAATCACACTGCATGTCGGCAGTGTTGCGGCTTTGACTCACATGTTGCATGCTATTCTCTTTTGTTTGTTCTGTTTTTTCATCCTGTTTATTAAGAACAACCTTAATGTGTCATGTCATGTCTCTATTGAGACTAATTGTCTTTTAAACTGAAGCTGATTTAAAGACTGACTCACAGCAGCCTAAATTACTAGATCAAAGACACAGATTTATGCAGCAGAGAAAATCTTTTTGTTTTTTACACTCTAGAAAAGAACAGTTGTGATGGATCCTTTGGCTTTGTTGTTTGGCACCGGTGGACGAACCCCATCACTCACTGGCAATTTTCTTATGGGAAAGAAATACATATTAAATTGGTTTTTAAATCCTCATATTGCCTACCACTGATAAACAATTTTATGTCTCTGAAATTGAGTTTTTTCCAGCAGTCTGGATGATCTAAGAAACCATAAGTGAACGGTTACATGTTTAAGTGTACTAGCAGCTAACGGAGTTTAAGATTAGTAAGATAATAAATTCAGAACCCCCTTGAAACCACAGATATGTTTTTGTCCTGTCTCTCTCTCCTCACCCCGCCCTCCCTGAGCCTGGTTCAACAAGAGGTTTCTTCCTGTTAAAAGGAAGTTTTTCCTTCCCACTGTCACCAAGCGCTTGCTCAAAGGGGGTCAGCTGACTGTTGGGTTTGTTTTCTCTGTATTATTATATGGCAACAATTTCATTTTTAGAATTTTGGTTCTCATACAGAGCTTTTCTACTCCACCTGAGCTGTCAAAGGTCTTTATCCAACATGCTGCATTCACCCAGTCATACCTGCATATACTTTTTAGAATAGAATAGAAAGCCTTTATTATCATTATACACAGTATAACGAGATTTAAAACAGCTCCATAAAAGTGCACATGTACTTAGCACGTATAACAATACAAATAAGAAAAATAAATACAAAATAAATAAATAAATACACAATACACAATGCTGGAGTGACAACAGCGCATCAGGATGAACGGTGGTGGTGGTTTCTGTCTAGTGGTGCAGTGGTCAGTGCAGATATTTCAGTGCAGTTTGAGTTGAGTATGGTGATAGCTTTGGGGAAGAAGCTATCCCTTAGTCTGTTTGTTCTGGCCCGTATGGATCTGAAACGCCTGCCAGAGGGCAGCAGGTTAAAAAGATGGTAGCTGGGTAATGTCCTTCAAGATGTTGCTGGCTCTGCTGAGACAACGGGAGTTATAGATGGCAGACAAGGAGGGCAGGGGGCACCCGATGATTTTTTGTGCCGTGTTTGCCACCCTCTGCAGTCTCTTCCTCTCTGCCTCCGTGCAACTAGCATGCCACACTGTTACTGCATAGGTTAGCAGGCTCTCGATGGTGGATCTGTAGAAGGTCACCAGCAGCTGGGTGTTTAGTTGCTCCTTCCTGAGCACCCTTAGGAAGTGCAGCCGCTGCTGGGCCTTCTTGACTAGTGCCGTGGTGTTGACTGACCAGGAGAGGTCTGCAGAGATGTGGATGCCCATGCCTTTGAAGGAC
>VURO01008931.1:5232-38903 GCA_015108175.1 Pelvicachromis taeniatus
AGGGAAGAGGATTTCGAACAAAGATGCAATGCTTCTCTGAGACCGAAGCTCTAAAAGAAGTTAATTTATGGCCTGTTTGGGAGGCAGGTTTGGGCTTGAATACATAATAAGGTAGTGCACCTGCAGCCGCATACAAATGAATGGAAATGGACGGTTAGTATTTACGCCTCCCTAAGCCATCGGGACCTCCTGATCTGACCACTAATTGGCCAGCAAAGAGAGATGAAGATAGCTTCCTTGTTCTCTGGCTGCTGTATCTGCAAATATCAGGTGCAGATTTGCGCATAACAACTCAGCAACCCCCCCCCCAGTCTTACCATTTGAATAAAAAAGGGCATTGCCAAATGGTCAGTTGATTCATGTTTTTGATGATGAATCAAGAAATAAACAAAGAAGTGTTAGAAAGTGATCCTCAGTGCTTTGACAGTCCTCTCTGAGTAAACTTGGTGGTAGTTGGGAGGAGGAAGACCTTGCTTTGATGGGAAAATATCCCTGGCAGAATCGTTCTCAGTAAGGGACATCAGTTTGCCATGACCGGCTTGAGGAGTGAGGAGGAAAAAGGCGATAGAGAATGAGAATCATGGACGGTGGAGAAAGAACAGGACCAACTATACAGGAGAGTACAAAAAGGTAAATGATGAGCAATGTCGGTGTATGTGGAGAAGTACTCAATGAGTTTATGGCAGCGAGGCTCAGAGGCCAACCCTGAGGACGGTCTGAAGCTTGTTTTTAAATGTAAAGAAGGTGTCTGCCTCCTGAATCCAACCTCAGAGCTGGTCCCACAGAAAAAGACCCTGATAGCTGAAGGTGCTTCCTCCTAGAAGCTATAGGTACCACAAGTAATTGGGACCTCTGGGCACAGACGTGTACACGTGCCATTTAAACGATGTCGAGTTTGGGTTGTTTCGCCTCCTTAAGCTGTCTGTTTGTAGCTGTTTTGAGCTTCTTTGCTGTGAGGCATTGAATCGCCTGCGCGCCTGGCACAGACGAACCCTCCAACCCTCGGGTCCTTGGGCTCAAGGCTAGTATGCCGGTTCAGGTATCTATCCACGCTTCAGTTCAACATCTTTGAAAAGATCCGAGCACACTGAAAAACATAAATTTTAATAGTGTTTTGCTGTTATCCGTGGGTTAAAAAAAAAAAAATCCATTATAACATTTTTTTTCTGACATACTTTCAGTTCAAAAGAGCTTGTAATCGAACACAAAACATGAATGCCTCGCAGAAATGTGCATTACAATATCCTGCTTAATGTTTTTAAATTAAAATACCATTTCTCCATTCATACCTGATAAGATTTCCAGAGAGCAGACGCTTCTTTTTTTTTTCTTTGAAGGCAGATAATTAAAGTGTTTTCATACACGCGGATAGCTCCACACTGAAAGATTTATGCTTCTATCGCGCGAGGGTCGTTTTCTCTTTTTCTTAATTAAGAGAGGGCATATTTGTCATTTATTAAACCAAGGTGAATTCGTTGAGTTCATCAAAAGCCCATTCCATTTGCAACTTCAAAATGTATTGCAGCATTTTAGCGTCTCCTCTCTGCGCTTGTGACTGAAATTGATTTTTCCTAATCGATGGCACGGGATTGGGTTTAGGAGCGTGGGAGTAGGAGGGGGCCGGCTCTGGCAGGGGGCAGACCGCCTCAGCCAGCAGCTTCCTCAGCAGCAGCCCGCCCTATTTTGTTTTGTTTTTTTTATTTCCTTCTATATGAAGCTTTGCTCGCGAGGAACGGCGCATTTTAAATGTGTGCGCCTGCAAATCCCCGCTTCATCTCGGGTTGGTGTAATGACAGCAGAACTGTGTATCTACTGGCAAATATAAACTTCCCTGCCAGCCCTTTGTCACCTCTGGAATGGAGATGACTGAATTGATGCACCGCCCCAATGGAGCAAAACCGTTTAAATGACAACACATTTTTGTCTCACCTTGAACCTAATTGACTGCCTGAAAGCTGGCGTTTGAAAAGTGCTGACAGCGTGACTTCTCTTGTTTGGAAACGGTAGCTATTGACAGCGCCTGTTCTGTGTTGTTTTCAGACTTCCTGTCACACAGGCATCTGTATTTCATATTCACAAGTGAGAATGCATTGTGCCTGTGAAAATAAAAGGTTTTGTGCTTTGCGGATGGTTCATTCCAGACATAGCACGGGCTCATGTTATGGGCTTAATGTCGGTAGGCATTAGTATGTATCACATTCCTGCAGGAAGGAGAAGAGCAAATGTATCCTTACTATTCGAGCGCCAATTAAAAAACGCAGAATATTATTTCGCCACTTTTTTTTCTTCTTTGCAGTCTGGTTATTATTTCAAGAGGTGCTTGTTAACAAGGCACCTGATGACAAGTAGGTTGATGACCCAGGTGTCCACCGGGGTCTCTGTCAGTCATGACAGCTCAGTGACTGGGTAACAGTCACGCTGTCACTGTAAAAAAACAGCCACCCCCTCCTCCTCTGATTCCACTCGTACATTGGTCTCGCCTGTGTGATGTTGAGCTGCTTTGGCGCAATGGTGGCAACAGTGGGATTTCTTAGAAGGGAGCCACAAGACTGTAATCAGTCATTATGTCAGAAGCGAGCCCCATGAGCCCTGCTCCGGCTCATTCAGCCAAATAATAAGCAGCAGATAACGGCACTGGCGTGCAGGCAGGAACAGAGCCCCCCGTGGGCTACGAGCTGGAGAAACGGGGGTCCTTTCCCTGTCGCCTGCATACGCAGAGACCTCACCTCGGTTCGAGGGCTGGATCGGGCGTTTTACGTGGCGTGCAGAATTTTTCGTCCCTCTCTTCGGTTACGGGCAAACACACCTCGGGGGTCCTAATAGGCAAAGTGTGTGCGATCAGTTGAGAAATCGACACTTTGTGTCCCTTTCCACTAATTTCAAGCATTTTGCCTAACGACTGCAGGTAGAAATGTGACTTTGAAGCTCTGTTACGCCTTAAAATACAGAGCAAAATTTTTTTTACTTCTTAATTAATTCCTATTTCGGATGTAATACTTCAGTTTGTGCGTACAGATGAATTTAAACGATGTTGTTTGCTCACGTAATCTAGTATTTTTTAATACTTCTTAATGCAGTCTACTGAAAGCCTGTTTCTGTCCTGATGGAGGCTGTTTGGAGACACAAATACCAGAAGCAATAAAGAAAATAAGCCCAGTAGGGTTGGGTTGCCCCCCCCCCCTCTCTTTATCCGACAATGTTTGATTTGTATTATTTTTGTATTTAAAATACACATTGGATTATTGCCAGTAAACCAACCTAAACACAGACACAGATGGCATCCGTAAAGCCGTTTTTGTTTAGTTGTTTTCCAGTGTGCAATCTTTCAAATGCCACCACAGGACTGCAGAGTATGTGATATTGAATGATAAAACAGCCTCCCTCCCCCCTCTTCGTAAGCCCAGATCCCTTCAGCCACCCACCCCACCCTCTCGGAGTTTTGTCATTCCATAACAAGGGTCACAGGCTCCCATTGTCTCATACTCTAACATTCCTCTGCGTGGTAGTATTGACTGGTTCTGCTGGGTGAGTGGTGCCATATAACATCCATACATCACGGGGAAGGCAGACTGACAGACAGTGGGAGTTGAGATGTCAGATTGGCCTCTCCAGGCAAATGACATCCACTCCCCTTCCTGCTCTCCACAGTGATTCTCCATCTTCTGACAGTGTGTGCTAGTTGCGAACACCCACCCTTCCCCACGCACCCCCCACCTCTCTGCTCCTCTCAAGAACACTTGACATGCTTATGATATAAAATTTTTCTTAAGGGTGGATGGCAGAGGAATAATGCTCCCTCCAATTAATGCGTTTGAAGCTGTTCAGAACATGCAGCCGCGCAAAGATGGAAACGTTATTTGTTCACTGACTTCCACATCATAATTGGTTCACTACCCTGTGCATGCAAAGATTGATAGCTAGATTAATCTCATCAAAATGTTAAGCTTTTATAATCTTCTCATGGACCCCTTTTAACCCTCTCATACATAATAAATGCAGCTAAAAGTCAGGTTGACATGGAGCAAATACCTTAATACAGTAAGCATGCAAGTCCTGCTCGGGGAAATTGTGCAACTGCAGCGTGCCACAAGACAACTGAGCTAACCCGGGTCAGTGTAGGCCAACCCTTTGTGGAATTCTTTGTGCCCTTAATGATTAATAAGGCAGTAGTTATTGCTTTGGAAGTAATCAGTAGAATGCTGGGGCTCGGCAGTCGTCTGTAATCCTGTTTTATTGCACCTGATGTTGTCTTTTTCTAATATTTCTGTGTGTTGTGTAGTTTCCGCTAATGAACAAGCCGTCATCGATCGGCATAGACAACAAGCATCACCTTGTTCTGCCGTTGCCCAACTGTTCAATCCCGAAGCGTTTTTGTCTCGTCTTGAAGAGACAATCCGCCCCTCCTGACAGCTCCAAACCAAAGGTCCGTTTAGCGTGAGTTGTGCTGTCACTCATGAGCGCTCTGAAAGGTTAGGCTCCTGTAATCTTGTTTATGTTTTTGGTCAGTAGTAAGCCTTTCTAAGCCAGCTTTGTGTCAAACACAGCTGGAGAGGCCTTTGCAATTGCAGCAGAGCAGAAATAATTGGTCCAGCAGCTTGGATGCAGCCATGACACACAGGTAATTTGGTAATTTCTCTCTCTCAGCTGGTGTTATCAGTGTTGGACTGATAACTTAAGGAAAAAAAAAAGCTTCACACTTTTCGTGTGGCTTTGGTAGGCATCAAACACGACAAACAAGGCTATGCGGGTTTTCCGATTGCTTTCTGAGGTCACAGTTTCCTGGTGTTGTGATAATACAGCAGTTAAAAAGGAAGCCCCTGAAATCTTCAGTGTCTCGGCCACTTTGTCCTCCGTTTCGTGGTGCTGTTGTACACATCCAGTCACCAAACAGCTGGCCAATAACCAACCTTCAATAAGGCCGAGTTCTTCATACGTGATGCCATGACATTCCTGTGGGAAGCCTCCCCCCCCCTGGATTTAGTGCTGATGACTTGGAGCAGGATACATCCAGCTGATGGAGAAATTTGGATTGGAAAGTCCATAGAAGCCACTTTTAATTATACTGGCAGTAAAGGTTGAAACTGAGTTGGAATGAAGTGCTTTTTGTGCATCGATTTTTCCCTGCATCTCCAGACGCCTCTGAGAGAGGCAGAGACAATTGTAACCTTCGCTATCGCTGCAGTGCAGACAAACAAGGTGGGCTTCGTGTACAACTTTTCTGCTTCTTTTTTTTGTTGTTTTTTAATACAATAAGAGCATACACATCAAACAATGCTTTTTATTCAATTAGGAAATACTACTGAATTGAAAAGGAACTCAGGTCTGGACAGATGCCACCTGAGCACTTTATCTCGATAGGGTTTTGATGATTTTTGTGATCCGTTTTGACATCTGACAAAGTTTGGCCAACTGTTCATGCTGATTTTTGTGACTTGGATGACAACGTGTGACAAAGTTCTTTCTGCACGTTTACCCCGAGGATTCGCGCCCATTTCAGACACGACGTCTGGCGGTCTTAAGCCTTTATTTTGGCAGAATGTCACCTCACCTGGGTATCCGGAGAGTAACTGCCACCTCGAGTGGTTCCCGCAGGATAACCGTCCAACTCGGCTGCGGTACACGACTCTGGTCTATAAAAAGATCTTTTACGTCTTTTGTTCCTTGTTTTCCGATGACGCTTCCTTCTGTTTTCTTGAGAACTTTTCCCGACCGCGAGCTTTGCACAGTCACACCAACAGATGCGGCAATTCGTCATGCATAAGAAACCCCACTCTGGCAGCCATCTGTCTCGTTGTGTCTGTTACCATGCACCGGCAGTTTGTTTTCATATACAATTTTAATGGAATTCAAAATATGCTGAACCAATCTTACGACCTACGAGCCTTGTTCTAAAATCTCATTCTCGACCTACGCGTAACCCGTGTAACTGAAACCGAAAAAGATGCTGACAGTCAACAGTTTGTGGAAAGCTTTGCCATTTGGTGTCTGGCTATCCTGTTACCTCAGCTGCATGGATGGAACAAGTTATCACGCCCGGTTAAAACATCGTCTGGTCCACAAACCCGATTCCTGGAGGACTTAATAAAAACAGCCTGTCAAACCGTTATAGGTAAAAACAGGTCAAAGAAGAGGTCAGAGGTAGCACTTTACTTAGGAAACTTACTCCGACTTTTCCCTGGGTTACAATAATGGGGAACAAGCCTTTGCCCGTCATGTTTTCTTATATTTAGCACAGACCAGCAGCTAGTTCGTCTCAGATATATTATAGGCAAAAGTGCTGCCTGGGCACAGTGAACACTTAATATTTAGGGCACTTAATGCCAACCACTCACTTGCTGTGAATTCTCTGGAAAATGAATTGGTCATCACGTAAACTCTGCAGTGTTAACAGCAGAATTAGAACCTGACCCATATTATCTGCTGATTTTAGATGTTTGCTAATATATCAGTATTGACAAAAATGTATTGGCTGATAAATTTAAATTTATCAGCAATAGAAGAAACACCCTTTTAGTTGTGTTAGGAGTATTGGTGTTGGCGACACAGGTTTGTAACGCCAAAAAAACAACAACAAATTGACATATACTGTATGTCGTCCAAAACATTCACATTGTAATAATAAATGAAAATGTAAAATGTAGTAACTTAAAATGTAAACACATTGGAAGAACTTGGGAAACTCTGGAACAGTGCTATTTCTTTTTTGATTTTTTTTTTTTTAAACATCTTTTATTTTTGAAGTACTTTAATTTACATTTTTAGTCATTTATTTTGGCTAACCTTGCACCTGTCAGCTATTGCATATTTCGTAGTAGGGGAAAGATTGTAGTTATGGGAAGTGAACTTTCATGAAGGATGAATACTTGGTTATGTCGGAATGCTTTTGGGGCAAGACAATTAAAACACATAGTCGTGGTTTAAGTAGGATTACAGTTCATGAAAGGGAAATTGCAGATCTGTGGCTGGAGGTGAAATGTTGTCTTCCAGTGATAAAGTCAGACATGCCACACAGCCATCCACCATGCAAAAGCTAATCAATTCCTTGTACACTGAGTATATTTTTGGGCTAAACAAGATGCAATGCTTGCTTCTGTTTTTTTTTGCATTTACCTAAAGCAGGCAAATATAGCAAGTATGCAAGCTGCCACAAACATCAGCTTTTATATCAGTATGTCTTTAGTTTCCTGTTCAGTCTGCGCTTGAGCACGTAGCTGCTCACCTCCATGATATTTTCTGGTTTCTTTTCAGTGACAGTCTGACATTACAGGTGGGATTTTGGGGAGGAGGGGTTAAAGGCACTTTTAGATTGTATTGTAAAGGTTATCCTTGTCTTGTTCAATACCCTGTAGAGAAAATGCATGTAAGGTAGAGAATAGCTGCTGCCCTGTCTTCTAGTTAAAACTTTATTCATGCCCAGACTAGCAACTGTTTTTTTTTTTTTTTTACATTTCATTGAGTCCAGTCACATTTGGTCTGTGCAGGTGGCCTGATGAAAACTTGGAGCTTATCTCCACCTGTGCTGGAGACGAATTAAACCTGTTTCTACAGCCTATATAGTAAGATAAAACAGACCATCGCCACATGGTACCACAGAAGCCACAAGCATGGAAATAATGCAATGCAGGCGTTCAGTAATAGAAAAATGCCCATCATTATTTGCGGTGCTTTTTCTGCCCTCAGGGCTACATGTTTAATATGACCCTACAAATGTGATTTAGCTGGCAGGTAGCCTTGGGACTCAGAGGAAGAGACCTTTGCCGCTCAGTACGTGGCAGCATTGTATCTAGGTTAAGGTTATCGGCTGATAGTGGATATTTTGAGCAGCTGGTTACAGCAGAGGAAATCTTACAGAAGAGGCGTGTTATCGGGAGTTGAGGGGGTTTTAGCTTTGCACGAAGGACAAACAGCACATACAACAAAAACATTTCGAATTTGCTGGTTACTTCCCCGTCCTTTGTGATAATTTGCTGTTTGATCCCCTCGCAGCACCTTCCCGCATCTTCCCTGTAAACGCTGTGTTGCCGAGCATCAAATTCCAAAGACGTGTTTTCCGTCAACTCTCATCCCACCCCGTCTATATTCATCCTCGATTCAATTACTTTTTTGGATTCAGCAGAGACTCGTTCTATGCTATATTGCTCTCCGATGCGTTGTGCCACCCCACAGATTTATGTTGGAGCTGAAGGATGGTTGTCCAATTTTCTGCATGGATAGCAGTGCTGGTGGCATTGTGTCTGTGTGCGTGCGCGTGCATGTGTGCGTTTTAAAAGCTCTTGTCAGATGTGCGTTAAAGACGTATGGACCACACTGTCGTGTGATTCTTCTTCACGCGTTGCCCATTTCTGTCACATCCCGCCATTAGCTTGTGTATCACAGTGGTTTGTCATGCGAGTTGCTTTGATCCGCCTGTGTACGTGTGCGTGCTGGTGTGCGCTGTGCTGTCACTTTGTTCATCCTTGTAAATAAGGCGAGAACGACGAGCTGGAAATGAATCAAAGCACATTAGTTGTTGAAGTGTTTTGGAGAGTTACTGATGGCGTACGTTGTAGTTTAGGCTTTGCTGCGTATTGTGGGTAGATGAAATGAAAATCAAACTGTGCTGTATTATGATGAAGTGTACAACTGCGCACTTATTCACTCTTCCAAGTCCAAGTTACCAATCTCGGTCTGATCTGTATGATCCATGGCATTCACTGGGTGCGGCAGTTTTATGTTTGAGTTCTAACATGACTATTGGAGGTAACTGTGCCCACTCAATACAGTGACTGTAAATGCGTTTGTTAGAACTGTCCCAGAGGCAGGTGTGTGTGACAGAAGCCGTCAAGTTGCACAGGGCAAACACGGAGGGCAGGAAGTCAAAGGAAAAGCAGAAAGAGTACAGGCAGCTTCCAAAATAAAAGTCCCAGTGCAGATTAAACCATCTGCTCGTGACTTACTGACTGCTCCCAGTGTGACCTGAGACTGTGCAACGAACATCACAAAACATGAAAAAAACATGTAATGTAACGTCACAAACAAGCACTCTGTGTATTCCTTTGGTAATTCCTCAGCTATTGTGCTCATTTCCACCTCCATATGTTTATTAGTGGACTCTGACAGAGTTGCTTCTTATTTACGTGACACCGGGCCTTTGTGGAACCGCACACCTCCTCCGAAGGGTCTCGGTGCAGTTATTTTGGTTCTCACCCGAGTGCAATTACTGTGGTTACATTTGCACAAAGGCAACACACCAAGAGAAAAAACAAATCAGAGGACTGAACACAGAGTACCGAGGGCTGTTTGTCCTCTGGGCCTCACCTGTAGGGTGTAGAGCCGCTGCCTCAGTTCATCCGCTGTCTAAAAGGAGCTGTTTTAGCTCCCATCCCCTTCCTTTTATCTAACGTTCATCAACTTGATCAAAAGGTTTGCACAGCAGGTATGTGGGACACCTGCTGTGTGCCCTGTGGGAGATGACCATATTGGGAATATCCACTCTCACTGACATCATACAGAAGCAAGAGTAGAAAACCTGTCAGAAGCCGCTATTAGAGCAGTTTTGAGCCCGAGCTTTTGTTTAAGATGGCTGCATTGTTACATAAATAAAGACAAGGTTCACGTGCCCATTTTAGTCATCCGAAACAGGAAGACCTGTTGGTCCACATTAAACCCAGTTTTTAGCTTGAGGAGTCAAAGTTATCACTGCAGAAACTGTAGACAACCTCAATCTGTCACATATCAGTAGACAGCTCCCCAGCGTGAGGTCATACAGCCCATTACTGTGGAGATGCCATTATGTCTTTCTTTGTAGTCAGAGTGAAAGGTTGGCGTGCCCCCGGATGACCACCCCCACCTCGCAGGGGTCCTGTGATATCTCGGTTGTCTCCTTCCAGGCCTGAATGGGCACATTGTGCTGCCGCCCGCTGCTGTTCTGCAGACCACTAGGTTCCTTCACACACACCTGTCAAGCCATGTCCTTGGCGCCTTGAGTACTGCGACACTCCACAGCCCCCCCCCCCCCCCCCCCCCCCCCCCCCCCCCCCCCCCACCACTCTCCCCCCCCCCCACCCCCCGCCGCACCCCCCCCCCCCCCCCCCCCCCCCCTCGCCCTCCAGCACACACATGATCGCTGAACCTTTGCACACCCGTAGAAGCACACACATACACACATCCGAAAAGCAGTCATACATGAACAAATAAACACTCGGACCTCTCTAAAGACGCAGGCGTGTCTACACAGAGACACACACAATTGAATTTTGCCTAAACGCAGAGCATGCATGCATTCACATGGAGCAGCACCTAACACACGCACACGCCGCTAAAGAGTTGGAGTTTATTGGAAACACGCCTCGCTCGCTTTGCCTTCGCCAAAAGTCATATTCAGTGTGCAGCTCGGCTTCAGAATTCAGAAAGGGTCAAGTTCCATATTTGACTGGATGGGGACGGCAAGGGCAGGAAAGGTTGGTCGGGGTGCACGCATTTGCACGTGGGAAGGGGGATTCAGGAGTAAACTACCTGTAACTCGATCCACGGGTTCAATCAGTTGCAGATTTTTGGTTTTGAAGGGGAGAGGAGGCCTGCTTTGGGAAAAGCCGCAGTATCCCTTTCTCACAGGGAAATACATATACCGTAGTTAACGTTAGCTCCGAAAGGATTATCCAGTTAAGAAGTAACTCATTTGAAAATGACTCATTAATTAGTTTTGATTAAATATTTTGGAGCTGCTATTTCGATAGTATAAATAAGATTGGTGGCTCTGGAGAATTTTAAGGGTCATTTTTCACAGTTCTCTGCTATTTAGCAGTCTAAGCGATTAGCCCCGAGTCATTATAACTCTGAGAAAGCTGGCAGGTATTTGTGAGGGTTTAAGCTCTCAATCAAATCCATTTGTCTTTCACCTTTTTCTTGGGTTGCTTGGGTTTATTTCAGAACCTCTCATAGACTCAACAACCCGCTAGTTTATCTAAAATAGGTTTTACAATACATTACTTCCAAAATGTCACGGTTTTACGTGACTTGACACACGCGGGAAAAAAAGTACCCAAGTGTGCGTCCTGAACCATCGAACGCAGTCCTCTGTTTTATGATGTCTCATTTGCATCTTCCCTCTCTGTCTCTCGCTCTCCCTGACCGTCTCTCCGTGGCCTTGCGCTGGTAGCCCTTCACAGAACAAACGCGCCTCTGCGTGTGACATTATCATCAAAGAAAAATGCTAAATGCCTCGATTGTAGATGCGCGGGCCGTGCACCCTCGTGAAGGACCTATGGTGTCATGTCCCACTAGTGTTACCCATACAATTTTCCCCTCTATTGACTTTTATGTTCTGTTGCAAGGTTGGTCATCGTGGTGGGAATATATATGTATTCCAAATAAAGACATGCGTGAGAGTAATAATGATATTGCTCTACCAAGGTAATCTGCTCTAAGGGCCTCAGCAGAGGGGGGGGGGTTTGTTGTGTGAATGTGGTGTTTTGACAGCTTTATTTTTTGACCATAGGTTTTTGCACGTTTGGCGTTGGCTGTCTTTTTTTTTTGTTTGCTTGTTAGTGAAGCCTCTCTGAGCTTGGCTTGTTGGTGAGATCATGTGATAACACAGAAATCTGGCTGTGGCTCGAGAAGCAATCTAGGGCCCGAGGACTACAAAAACATGATATTTACATAAATATTCAAACACATGAGCCTGCATACACCCACGTATGAAAATTTAAAATCGAGGTGCCGCGTACCACTTTAGCTGAATGCTTTATACTCGAGGCTGTGTGTTCATCGACTTTGTGTTGTTTTGTTTGTGCTTTTCTTTTTTTAATAAATATGTCCACAGACAAAAGCTCGCAAACAAGAGTACGCATGCATGCGGCGCAGACTAACCTACAGACTTCGTATCCCAGTGTTCGTCCCTCTCCAATTAAGGCCAATTAGGGCCAGTGTATGAGAAAGTCTTGTGGGGATGCACTGTAGTGCTCAATGCTGTACATCCCTCATCATCTCTTCTCATTTGTATGCCAGCGCAGTGTGAGAGAGAAATGGGAGCTAGAGGGAAAGCATAAAGAAGATGATAGAAATGATGAGGGCTTAAAAAAAAAGAAAGGAAAAGGTGAGAAGAAAAGGGGGGGGGGGCAATCTACGGCAGCTAAAGCACGGATATCGAGAGGCGAAGAGGTAAAGAATTAGAGTGAACTTCAAGAATGAGGAAGCAGACACGTAACTATACATAATCTCCCTGCAGTTGCCAGCTACCTCAGTCAATTGTTATCAGCTTCCCTTGAATTTAATGTGACCCTTGGGGGTGTAGATGCTGCCCATGCATTATAAATGCTGCCCATTGATTTCAGTTGGTGAGCTTTCCCTCCCCTCTGAACGAGCAGGCTCTGACTCGCCGTGATTTCTTAAGTGACCGCGGTGTGCAGTATAATTCATTAAAATCCAGTTTTACGAATGGCGCCCTTGTTTTGATTTTGCCGTTTGGCTTGTTAATTGTGTCAGTGAGATTTAAGCACTTCAGAATCACCTGGATAATATTATAAGGCATATGGGGACCTACGGGGGTCTTCTTTGGTGTTGGCAGTCATTTATGGTCTTTCAGCTTTGTCAATGGATCAGGTTTATTCGGCACACCCTACGCTTCGTTGGATCCAAAGGCCAGTTTGCAGTGCTCCTGGGTTTGCTTGTAGCATTGCCTTGCAGGGAGGGAGGCTGTTGCCATTGGGGAGTGCAGTTCGCATGAATGCGACGTCCACCGGCAGGATATTGCAGTGCAGCGGGACCATCAAAACTTCTCGCCTTTCCGTGGTTTTAAAGCAATGGCTGATCGGTTGTGTGAAGCTTCCTCCTCACGGAGCCGCAATAGTTACATTTGGTGAGAGTCATGGCACGTTATACTCGAAGTGCAGTTTACCTGAGGGTGCAAATGGAATCTTTATGAAGCCTGGTTATTTCTGTCTCCAAGAGCAGCTCATTTTAAAGTCCGTATAATCTATGAAATAGCAGCAAGTAGGCGAATAAGTACCAGCAGTGCGTATTACATACTTCACAGAGGAGTATGTAGGTTACTTAAGGCTGTCTGGGCTTGTAAAAGATGCCGCCATTTCAATACATTTTCTGTTCATTAGCCATATCTGCTTTGCCTTTGGCCCCGGCGTGCACGGGCCGGCTTGTCAGTTACAGTGTCACAACTACAGGGTCATTTAATTTAGAGCCCTGCTCTGCCGATTAGAGCTTTTGTGGCGAGCCGCCGTGACTACTGTAATGCGGGTGTTTGGGTCAGCGATGGGCACAATAGCTTAGTTACTCTCGCTGACTTCCTCACTATTGCCTCTCTCCCTCTATCAGCACATTTTCCACTTGGCTGAAAAAATAAGCCACTCTTTGATGAGCTTTCGGCAGGCCGCGGCGTTGTGCTTCAATAAATGCTTTTATAAAGACACACCACAGGCTGTCGACTCGGATCAGTCATACAGCGGCCGCCTGCGTCCGCTTGCCGTCTCATATTGGGACGGCGTGTCCTGATAGCGGGTTGTTTTGATGCATGATGATAAACGGGTAAAAAAAGAAAAAACCCAAAGCATTCTGTTATGGACAACTTTTCTTGAAAGTGATTTGTTGTCTATGTTAAGACAGTATGAAGGCTAGAACTGAGGTAACCAGGAGCTGCAGCAAAGACAGCAGAGAAGCAACGCCACTGCAAATGTAGTTTTCCTTTTAATATAAAAACCCCACTACATTCAGCGTCTTGGCATATTTACATTCTGTAATACAGGACCATTTTATATAGTGAATCTTACTGTCACACTTCAAGCAGGTAGGGTAGGCACTTTTCTTTAGCGGCGCTCACACAGTAGCTGTTCAAGCGCCTCCAAAATTCTGGGATTTGTCCCGTTAAAGCACACTGATGTAGTTGGTGAGAAGGCTGTGGCTAAATCTACTTTGTCTCGTACCGCTTGTGTTGCTTTCTCTCCTCTTATTTCTAGCTCTAGGTAGTTGGAAACACCACGCTCGGGCTGAATGCTTTATCTGGGCAGGAACAACATTAAGCTAGCAGTTGTTTTGTTTGCTTTTGTGTAGGTGTGTAATTGCTTGTTCAGATTAAGCACACTGTGCCCGCATTGGAGTGTTCTACATACTTATACTGTATACATAAATACTAAACTAAATCAGCAATAGCCAGCTCTGTGCTCTTTGATTATTCACTTTGCTGCTATCAACAGAGACTTTGTAGGATAATTAAGGCCGGGAGGTCAGCTCGTTTACTTGTCCTTTGAAGGAAAAGCTCGACAGCTGCCACCAGGCTCAAACGCACACTCACAAACGTGAGGAAAAATGCTGCTGCCATCAACTCGAGTGTCATAAGGCCGGGACAGCTTGCACTTCCGTCTTTAGCTTTGTTAACATTAACATTACAAACCACGATGTAACCATAAATCTGACGCAGAAGAAAAGCATGGTTACACCCAATATTACTGTCAGGCGTGGTCAGAAATATGGCCTGCTTCTCTACAACCACACTCAGCAGTGATATTCAGTACACTGTACCACAATGAATCACTTTCGGGGTGTGAAATCAAATTCAGGTTTAAGTTCATGGCAGCGAAAGCTGGATAGTCATGCTGTGTTTCATCACTTTGTAATTTGGAAAGCACTCCTTTTGCCAAGGGGACTGAAAAGGAAAAAAAAAAGAAGAAACAGGCTACAGTAGATAATGTAACAGAGAAAAGAAGCAGTTTTCTCTGTCTTAATGCAATTGAGTTGCCACATACTGTACGGTGCCTCCTTTTGCGCTCATGCTTTTCACCAATTGGCAATCATGCGCTTGTGGATATCCAGTGAGCCTGGCTAGCTTTCTTGGCAGTTCAACAGAAATCTTTCACATCACTTTCCCGGTGCCTCCTGCTCTAACTGGTGGCATATCCTTAGCAGCCGGTGAAAAGTTAATAACAGGATGTAAAATTAATCCAAGTCTCAGTTTTGTCTCAGCAGGCTTTTGCTTAACATGCAAGCCTTTTCTCTACTTGCCGTTATTTAAAATACCAGCCTTTACTGGGATGTTTTAATGCAAAACTCTAAAATGCAAGTATGCAGAGACATCCGACTAAAACGTTTCTGTGCATGAAAGAATGCCAAGCCTTTTGATTAAACTTGGTATGTTTGTGTCGTGCTTATTTTCAGTTAGAGTCCTCATGCTTTTTAAATCACGGATGGGTTGACAATTGACAATTATACTCTTCAGTTCTTAATTCAGGGTTTGAAATACATTTTTCAGAATTAGGAATTCCTCCCTTAAATGCAACCCACTGTGAGGATTTACACAGTACAGGGCAGCTTCAGGGCTGGTTTAGGGAGGCAAAGACCAGAGATTAGAGCAGCTGACTAGTAGCCAGCAGGTTGCTGCTTTGAGTATCTCTCTGAAACGACTGTTTCTGTACATGATCTCTGACAGAAATAAGCATATTTCCAGCTTTACCTTACAAACCTCACTTTAATTGAGGCTCTTACAATAGATGCAATAAGAGCAAGATGAACATAAGTAAAGTTAGCATCTGCTCGAAACACATAAATGTAGCTCAACCTGTAAATAAAAGGATGTAATCAAAAAGCTGTTTGTGCTTATTTTACGTAATTTGCATGTCAATTTTCCATGTAATTTTGTTACATAAGTACAGTGTAAAACGTTGAATTCAATGCAATCTGTTCAAATGAAATTTACTTGATTAGCATACCAATCATATTTTCCTTAATGATTAACTATGTGAATAAATAAACTTTTAATTCGATATATTTCACATGTAATTTACTCAGATGTGCAGAGTAAAATACATTTTACTCATAATTACTGCTTCATGTTTATTGAGGGTGAAAAATTGAGTATGTAAATTAGAGGGGAGTGGATAAATGTAAGTATCAATATAACCACTGATATCAATACCAGTGCAATCGGATCGACATTTTGTTTCTATTCTCTGAGTCCAGCATGTAGCCCACTGAACTCTATTAAATAAATGATTTTTTTGGAAATAAAAATACCTCAAGCGCGCATTATGAAAAATGTCTGACCCTTTTTGTGTTGGCTGTCATGTTTGTTTTATTTATAGCCGATACACATTCTAGGACTCCGAATAACCCAGTTTCAAAATACATGAAAAGCTCAAAGGTGTGTTATGTTTTGTTGTGTTAACAAGATATTGTGGAAAGTTCACAGCGATTTAGTGGTCATTATAATGTATTTAGAGTTTGCAAATTAAGGCTGATTAATCTTAAAAAGAGACACATTTCTCTCCTCTACATGAGCTGCCTTTGTAGGTTAAAACTCTTGGTATCTGTATTGGTATTGGTAATATTGGCCCTGTAATTACTTGGTATTGGATCAATACCAAATCTGTAGTATCACACAGCACTGGTGTAAATGAAAGATCCTCTTACATTTACACTTTCTTATGTTTTGCTAGGCTGCTCATTCAGTGCAACCCTTCCACACAAGAACCTCAGTTAAAAAAAACGTATATGATTATGTAACATTGGTAACGTTAAGGGTAGCCATTGGTGGTGGCTGTCTCCTGCAGGGAAATGAGGTGATTTTCCAGATAATGCATAAGTCATTCAGTGTTGTGCCTTATGGATGTATATTTCTCTGTCCAGAACTCACTGATGATGTGTTGGAAGCCTCACCTCCCAACTACTGCCAGTACTTTAACACTAATGATTGGACGAGAGCAGTAAATTTGGCTCTGATAGTGTTTCTGCTGAGTGCGAAAGACCAGGGAGAGCAGCAAGGAGTTTATAAGAGGTAAACGTGTAAAATTAAAGCTTTGTCCAGTTGCTGTAATTACTGTTAATTAGTTTTGGTCAGAAAAAGAAGTGAAATCAAGTGAAAGCACACGATGAAAGCCTACCATAGCCTATTATACCGCCCAGAACATAATTTTTACTTGCTGTTCTCGGTGCAATTGATTTCTCCTTTTTGTGCAGCAGTATGTGGTTAGGATTGCTGCAATATGGTGCGACCGTGCTCCTTTCCAAACACTTCCAGGCCTGCTAAATGACTGGCAGATGCTCTGTTGACCAAACTAGTTTCAGCGGTTCAGTTAAATTGACCTATCGCATCTGCTTTCTCTGCCAAAGTCTCAAATTTGATCAAACATAATGAACAGCAGATTTGATGAAGCACGTCCCCGGCACTTGTTCGAAAGCCAAGCCCGGTTGGCCATTGTGCCTAGATAATATTTAGAAATTTGGCAATATAATTGAGAGCCATTCTTTTTCCTTTCATTTGCAAGCATCTTTGCACACTTTGACAGAAGTAAAGGAATCATTTAACTAAGTACTTTTTTTTTTTTTATCATTGGCACACATGCACAAATTTTAGGCTCTCATTTTCCCAATGTGTCTGTATGTGTATTCATTTTTAAATCATCAGCCAGTGCTTTTAAAAGAGACGTGGACACGAGGCGGACAACCCAAATAGGTGAGAGGGAAAAAAAGAAGAAAAAAAGGGTGTTTTAATTAAGTCAAAAGGAAAATCTACCTAATTTGCATAGTAAACACAGTGCTACCGATTAATCCTTCTTTTTTTTTTCTTCTTTTTTTTAGCTTATTATTCAAGACCATCCAGTGCCATAGACACCTCAATTACAAAAGCTTTGGTGCTCATCAGTTTTATGATTGCATGTGAGATTTAATTATAAATCATGTAATGATTGTTTTGCGTCACAATAACAAAGAGGACAGCTTGTCATGTGTTTCAGCAGGGATGCTGAAGAAGAATTGCTCTTTCCCAGAACCGCTGAATGCGATTTGATTTTACCTCTGTGTGCATGCTCTTCATTAATACGTCTATAATTAAACCTAAGCACTTCACCCCTCGCACATTGGTGTCGTGCCAGCGCAGATATAAACTGAATGCATTCAATTGAAATATATAGCGAGCGGGGCGACGCTAAGGATGGGAGAAGAGAAACCTCAGAAAGAAAGCACTCCAAAGATGGATTGATACAATGGCTAAAGAGGCAGGGAAGGATGGCGAGGGGAAAACTGGAAAGTGCGAAAGGTGACTGGGGGAGGTTGCCATCAAAATGCTAATGTTGTATGGGATATTTACTGCAGAGTGTTAATGTAGTTTAAAACAGGCTCTTTGTCCTGCAGCCCATCACCAAGCCCCTGTTGTGCCCTAATAAATCAGCCATTAAAAGCTGATGTGACCTGAATAGCACTTCATACAGCGGCAATCGGGCTGTAGCACCAGTATGGGAACCAGAAAACAGCTGAAAAATTTATGAAGATGCCACTTAATAACGGTCGACCTAGAAGCGAGCAAAATAAAAAGTGTGTGTGTGATGTGGCTTGGACAACGTAACACTTGTTTTTTTAAAATATTTTAAATCTGTGTCATACAGTAGACGTGCAGATGCCTCTTCATGTTGGCAGACGTTAAAGGTTCCTGCCTTTTAATTACGTCCCCTGTCACCCGCTTGGAGAGAATACAGCAAGAGTCGCTGTGTTGCACTAACATAAGTATGCCCTGCTCTAACTTTTGTATTTCTCTTCCAGGACAGGACGTGCCTTCCCTATCTGGAATGTGATATACGGGATTTGTTCAGCAGCAGCACTCAAGGACTGCTCTCCTCTCTCAAACTGAGGTATTGTACACTTTTTATCAGCATTTCTGACAGCATCAGACTGTAAATGTATGGTGGCCCTGAGAGTTTAGACGCACTGCAGCTTAAGAAAACTCCAGCAAATAGAAAAAAAATGCTGCAAAAGCACACAAAAAAGTCACAAATTCAATTCAACAACAGTTACCTCAAGGCACTTTATATAATACTGTCAGGTAAAAACCCTACAATAAGTCAGGCAACTGGTTTGAACTTGAACTTGGTGACAGTGGCAAGGAAAAACTCCCTTCTAATGGGAAGAAACAATAACAAACATGTAGCTACAGTATTATATGAATCTGATATCCCTCCGTTATCATCAAAATAATGTTGGTCCAGGATCAAGATCACAACGGACCAATCACATTGTCTGAACAATCAGTTAGCATTGGAGAAGAAGTCAGCTAATGCTATTAAAAACTACAATAATCAAACCAACAGGAGTAACCTAAATTTGGCAGACAGCAAACCTAACTTGATAATATATTTATTAAACTGCATAAATTAATAAAGAAAAATGTCCTTTTTCATCACATTCCAAAGCCTTAACATCACAACAGCATGATCCGTCAGTTGCAATATTGATCCTGGACCTACATTATGATGATGCAGGAACAACACCAACGTGAGGATATCAGATACACCCGATTGAAACGCACATTACCTTGGCATCTTCTTATCGCTCACACCAATGAATCCCACTTCTTTTAAGCGTGTCTCAGTGGTAGCCTTTGCATGTTTTGGTTTCTATCACTTTTGCAGCTAGTGCATCACACTATTGTCTCCCCAAAAACACTTTTATTTTGTGAGATTTTTTCCCTACTTTAGTTGTGTTTTGAGCGCTTTTTGGGCGTTTTTTTCTGGTTGCTGGTGTTTTCTTCAGTTGCAGTGCGTTTGAACTCTTAGGACCATTGTACAAATGGGCCTAAAAGTGACTCAGTGCAAGTCATGAATATGCAGCGCAACCCAAATTAAGTCTGCAACCCATAGACCCCCACCACCACCAACAACCCCACCCAGCGCAGCACAGTAATGAACAATCATGTGGGCCAATTGGCCATGTACTCTGTACGCAATAGGATGTTTATGAAAATGATTCATGATAGGTGCTCATCTTCATATGCAAATCTGTGGGACACCACTGTTAGGCCTCTAATTTGTGCCGGCGGCGGTGAGGAGGGTGTTTTTTTTTTTTTTCTTTTTGGTTGGTAACCATACGTATCTACCGAGCATGTTTGGATTTCATTCCCTGATGCAAATGATGTTTTCGGTGTAATCATGCAAAAGCGCAGCTGGCTTCCATTTCTCTACGCCTCGAGCCTGTTGCTCCCCCGCACCCCCTCACCGCTGACTCTTAACCACCAGAACCTTCCTTGCGCCGGGCTCCTGTCTCCTCTCCCCGTCTGTTTGCCGTTGTTGTCTCCTGCAGCCCTCGTGTTTGCTCTCTGCTTCTTGTAGTTATCTTCTTTCCCTTTCCTGTGTCACTTGCCATACCAGCCCTCCCCTATTCATCCCATCATCTCACACACACACACACACACACACACACACACACACACACACACACACACACACACACACACACACACACACACACACACACACACACACACACACTTCTATCCACTGCCGCCACCTCCAAGCAACCCTCTTCATATTGAATGGATCCACTAGCCTCAGTGCCTCCTGCGGTGAGCCTGGATTGAATTCAATTAGGGAGATTGTTTGCCCTGCAGAGTTTACTGGTGGGCTCCGTGGATGATAGGTTTGCCTGCTGACTTCCCCTTCTCCCCACGTCCTCCTCCTGCCTCACTCACACACACACTCTTTCACACACAAACCCACACTGCTACATCCATCTACCCTGTTTCCCCTTCATCTGACTCAATGTAGACGCCCCTCCTTTCCTCTTTCTCCTAACAACTTCCTTTTGACAGTGCATTTGCCTTTCTATTTCTATTTCTCTTTTTGTTTTGTGTACACTGTTTGCTTTTCAGGCCCCCGTTGATGTTTTTATGCTATTTTGTGACATCACATTCAACAAGATCAAGGCATAAAAAGCGGCACAGTGGGGAAAATGTGTCATATCACCTTTTTGATAAGACCACAGGGCCTCATATTCTCTGTGTGGCTGTTACGTGAGAGTTGCTGGGACGGGAGTTTTCAGATGGGAACTACTGTTTTATTTGAGATTAATCCCAGTAACCCCCCCCCCATTTTTTTTTTAGAACTAATTTTCCCATTTTCTAGCATATCCAGCATAAAGGGAAGGGCAGTAAATGTTGCTGACATAGGAGTAATGGCCACATTAGTTGCAAGGTGAAAATAGAATTGTGCTGTCATTTGAATAACATTGAGAGCAGCAGGCGGTACTTATGCATGCCGCTGGCTTGTGGTTTTAGATATGAAGTGAAAATCTGGTACAGACATAATGGCCCTGGTCTCTGTTCTGTGTAGAAACATATTTCAGGGACTTGTCCTGTAACCCGCTGCTTTCCTTCAGATGTCACGCTGTGTGACTGTGTACCAGTGCTCCTCAGAAATCAGATACTGTATTAGTGCTGAAAGATGTCAAATGAATTAAAAGCTAGGCATCGCTTTGATGATAAATGTCCTAATGCACTCTGATGTGGAATTACGACCTTCGTTCGATGTACCTTTTTTTTTTTTTTGCCTGATTTGTGGTCACTGCCGATTACGTTTAATTCACTTGAAGGCAATAACTTTGTGGGACTTAAAAAAAAAACATGATTGATTTACAAACAAGTATCATTTGGCAGAAGGATATTTCTCAAGCTAATACTCGGGAAGAATCCTAAAGTAGAACGATTATACTTCCCTTTTCTGTCATATATGTGCTGTTACAAATATTCAGCATATGTACAAGTAACACCTGTGAGCCAAAGCTTGGATGCTTATGCACTAAACACTCAGTTTCAGGCAGTGTTTTTTCTACTCTTGGGTCTGATTGATGTCAGAGGCACCGGATTTCCTTATATGGTGCTCTCAGGTTATTTAAGGCTGATCTCAGGTGATCTCAGGTTATATAAGCCGGGTAATGCTAAAAGACAAGGCTCATCCATCCGCAAAGAGCAATATTGACGTATGTAACCACCGTTATATCGCTAAACTGTGTCCTAGGTTTACAATTTATTTCAGGACATCCACAATGTCAAGTGCAAGAGTTTAAATGCCCACGAGCACTAGGTTGTGTTTACGAAAACCTGACATGTAACAGCCAATCAGTGGAAGTCCAAGAATAAAAATCTAGCCCCCATTTTTAATATCTGAACATCTACAAAGCTGCAGAGCAACAGAAGTTCTTTTTATCCTTGTTAGAGAGTTGAAGCTCTGTCTGCAGTGCTTTGCATAGCCAAAATGACTTCTTTTAGCATTAGTCATTCAGGTTACTTTGACCATAGTGGCCAGAGATGACTTTAGCCCCGCCAGGGTTTTTGTTCTGTTATCTTAAAGCTCTGCCATTTGTTTTCATAGTGTGATCCTTCCTGGACTTGTTGAAATAATGCAAAACAGGTCATTTGAATGGAAAGGCAGTGAAATCCTTCTGGCCAATGTCGGCAGTGTTCTTGAATTTGAATCCTATCCAGAGGTAGTTGACTTTGCACGTCTTTGTTTTTCGTGTCCTGTTACTTGGGGCAACTATGGTCAGGCCAGAAGCAGGCTGCCTTAAGGATACCAGACAGCATTGAAACCCTCTAAATGACCAAATTATTTAAAAGGCACACATTGTTTTGTGTAGTGCACGACTGATAATGATGACCCTCCGTGAAAATTGTTGTTGTCAAGCCAACCGCACCTTGCTGGGGATAGATTTATTATGACGTCTTTGTGGTCATTTTCTCCCAGTGGGTGGTGGGGTGCGAGGTGGACCTGATGTGAAAGTGCTCCTGCAGCTTTATGAAAATGCTGCTTAGTCATTTCTTTATGTTGATGTGATGATTATTGATTTTAACCTCTAGCAAATTTGTGTCTAATTGCTAATATGGCATTAGTAAGAAGATGGCGTGTTGAAAATGTTGCATATGTTAAAATCGGTACTTTTCAAGGTGAAAGTTTTTTTGCAGACAGGACTCGTAAAAATAACCTGAAAAAAGTTTCCATTCTGATGTTGAGGTCATACATGAACATTTCTCTTTGAAAGCATCTGCTAGCAGTCTCATACTCTAATTTCTCTTGTAATCAGTAAGGGGCAGGCAGTTTTAAGCCATTTGTTTATAGCTGAGGGTAAACTTGCACAATAAAACTCCACACAAGGACACATCGAGCGGATGTAACCTTAATTATTCAGTGTTACGTCACCTGAAATGTGTCTGTGCACTGTATGTGCATGTACCTGTGCTTTATGTGGTGCTTGCTGTGACACTGCACTATATATAGCTCCAACGCCCATCTCTTCCAATACAATATTAATGTCTCAGTGGCAATTCGTCGATTTCGTGAACTGCATTATGACGATAATGCCAGCTTTGATTTCTCCATGCAACTGTAACTCCTGCAAACTTTGGTATCTAAGTACAGAATAAATATAGCTCTCGAAGAAGAGTTTAACACAGATCAATAGCTGCATTTAGTTTCAAAGTTTAGCACTTAAAAGAAAAGGCAAGCACCTGAGTAAATATCAGGTACTCTATTAGGTACACCTTGTTAGCACTGGGTTGGACACCCTATTATCATGGAAGCAATCCTTTGGCATGTTGACATGATAACATCACACAGTTGCTGTATATTTGTTGCCTGCACACACACATTGTACAGATCTTGCATTCCTCCACATCCCAAAGGTGCTTTATTGGATTGAGATCTGATGACTGTGGAGGTCATGTGAGTACAGTAAACTCATTGTCACGTTCAAGAAACCGGTTTGAGATGAATTCAGCTTTGAGACAGGAGGAATGAGACGATCAGCATTGGATATTTTCTGTTTTCCCGACCATTCTCTGTTAAGAGAGGGTTGTGTGGAGAAATCCCAGTAGATCAGGAATTTGTGATCCATCCAACCGTACCACATTCAGAGCCGATTACATCATCTACATTTCTTCCCCATTCTGATGAACTTCAGCAGGTGGTCTCGAGCACATCTACACTCGTAAATGCCATGTAGATATTTGCATTTGCAGTCAGTTGAACAGGTATACATAATAAAGTGTCCGGTGACTGTAGGTTTGAATGAAGCTTCAGTTAACTGCTGGTTAGCACAGCTATAACACAAAGGTGGGAAAGAAGAGAAGAATTATTATTTTGGATGTATTCATTATGTTAGGCTATGTTATGATGCTTATAGAAATGTAAGAAGCAGGATTTGTGAGTTTAGCACATGCTAATTGAAGTATTTCAGGAAATCACTGCCCAGCTAGCTAGGCTAGCATAACTGCTTTTGAGCAAGTTTGGTTTATGCTATTTTCCAGTCAAAGCCACACTAAGTACATGCTAATGCTAACTCAGCAAGAAAGTGACTGTTATCCCTTAACCCTGTGTCTTTTTAATGGAGGGATTTCTGAGATAACTCTTCCTCTTTTCCATTCCATCTCTCCACCCCTACATACCCACTTAACTATTGCTTGCACAGCCCACCTCCACAGTCTTGTAGGGCTTTGCAGGTGAGTGTTTTCACTTTTCATGATTGGTAAAAGTAAGAGTCCCTTCAGCACTGGTGCCCACCCAAGTCTGACAGAGAGAGCTTAAAATTGGACGGGGCTATTTTCGGTAAGGGAAGGGTCACTGGGATGTTAGTGAAAGTGTCTTGTCATGTGCCTGGTCGCTCTCCTGATACCCGGCCTGACAGTTTGGGTGTCTTAATAAAACAACACCCCCTGACAGCGAGCTCACACAGCAGCTCAGTGGTTTTGCTCCATCATCTTCTGCCAGCCCTTCCTCTGCTCGCCTTCCCCACTGTGCCCATGTATCGCCCAGCTCCTCGCTGTGACCGCTCAAGCTGATTTAAATGAACAGGACGATCTGTTGATTGCTATTAGATTCATGCATAGCTTGAACCTCTGAGGGGGGGGCCTGTCATTATCAACAACAATTGGCCTAGATTAAAAGCCACCGATGCCATTTGGATTTTAAAGAAATACTCTTTTTTTTTTGTTGCTCAGGTGTATCTAACTAACCTCAAGAGCCTTTTTCCTTCACCTTCTGGTTTTTGTAGCACTCGGTCTCCCTCGAACTTCTGCTACACCCTGTCCACTAGCTTCAATTCCAGCAAAGGTGTGCTGTTCTAATCAGCTGTGTTTGATGTGTGGAGGCAGCAGGGTTTATGGAGGAGCCAAGATCTCTTAGGACATTAAGGCTAGAGGAGAGGGAGGAGAGGAAGAGATTACTGCTAGTCTTTTTATAGAGGATCACTCCATCTTGTCCTTTTTAGCTCACTCATTAGTTCTCGCTTCCCCCGGAGGGCGATTCTCTTGTTCTGTCTCTCACCAAAACCGAGGCCTCTTCTTTCAAACAAAAAAAACAAAAAAACAAAACAAAGAAAAAAACCTGTTTGGCCATCATTTAGGCAAATATGATCCAACAGCGTTTCCATTATCACAAAGTGACAGTCAAAAAAGCGCTTATGTGGTCAGCACTGCTCCCACTTTGGCAAAAAAAAAAAAAAAAGCAGCCCAGGAGAGAGAAGGGGACGAATGATTGCACATGCTTCCCTTTGTCAGCCGTGGAGCCCGTGACATGCCTTTTCTTCATTTCCATCGCCCAATTCCCTCCATTTCCCCTCCCTCCCTCCCTCCTTTCGGTCAGTACCTGTGAAATCAGACAAACTTCTGTGCCTGTCAAAAAATAACCACCGCTCTGCAACTGCACCCGGCTGTCAGGGGAGTTCACCGCCTGACAACTTGCGCGCGCACTCAGGTAATCAGAAGTTGTCAAAAGTGAAGTGTCCTCTGCTTTGACTGAACGAGTGCGGTCCCGTCCAACACCGGGAGCTTTGGCTGCGGTTTAGGTGTACTAATGGCCTCTTTGTCATCAGGGATCATTAAATAATGTCCTGTGACTGCATATTTTGGCACCAAAATTGTTGTTTAGCTGAGGAAAATGGAGACACGGATAGATAATGGGAGCCCGCGTTTGCTGCCAGCCTGCTGGCCAACTTTGTCGTGGGATGGAGCGCCTCATACGCTTTCATGACCTCTTATGATCATACATCATTTTCAAGTGCTTGGAATGCGATCCTCTCTTTTTGTGTGTTCGTTTGTTTACATATTCCCAGGTAGCTTGTGAAAATTTCATTTGTTCCCCATATGCATGGGTGTGCTCCTGTGAGAGGAAGCGCCTGTCTTATTAAAAAAAAAAAAAAAAAAAGTGAAGAGAAATTATTGATTTGCATCTGTTTAGTCGGGATGGAGCAGAGCACCGCCCTCCACGGAGGATCCCGAAGGTGCCGTCGCGCCCGTCTGTCCTTTTTACGGCGGCTCTAAAACCGTTGATAGGGGCTGCGATCCGTTTCTGCCCTCCCTTGAGTTTTATTTACAGCCCCGGCCTGGCAATAAAGACCACAAATTTATGACTTACTTTTTAATTAGAAATAATGTCTTGTAGAGTTTAAGTGATGGATGGTTTAATCAATATATAGACCGTGGCTGGGCCTATGATAAACGTCGCTATTGACAGAACGCAGAGTAGCCTAACTTAACACTTTGTCTTTCAAAGAAATATGTAGTGTGTTGTTTGGTGACGGGAACTGTACGCTGCCCCTCTCTGTGTCTCTCTCATTATTCCTCCTCCCAGTTTACTGTCTCTCGCGACTCCGTCAACACCTTTTTCCTCTCAACAGGCAGTGTTTTCTACAGAATGAATCAACCTCCCCTGTCACACTGCATTTAGGTAATTATTTTACTACCCGACACCCCCATTGTGTTTTGTGCCACATTTGCTAAAGTTTAAATAAAATAAGTGCTGAAGGTGGGTTCTCGTGAACGGAAACTGACAAGCTGGGAGAAATGCAATTTCCAGATAGAGGGGGGATTTTTCCTTTCTTTTTTTTTTTATTGGGTAAAGTGGTTTCCTCTTTCTCTCAGGTTCAGAGAAAAGAGGGAGCAGAAAGGATTTTCAAGTAGAATAATTAAATAGGAATCAAGTCAATGGGATTTGTTTCCTGGCGCTGCGGGTAATTGCGTAATATACACCGGGGAATGGAATTGTGGTACTTGACGATTGAAGTTCAATTTTTGTCACTTGCGGCTTATTGTGAAGTGTTCGAACATGACGTGCGCTGTGCTTAACTCGGTGCCGTTTTCCACAATCCAGACAACTCCACACAGCGATCAGACACAATCGGCTGTAATTTTGCACAGGACTGTAACTAACACGCGCCATTATACTTCTAAAATGTCGGGAAATTGGGGGAAATAGTTGTGTGAAATCAAATCAGGGGTGCAGCAAAAAGAAAAGCTGAAAAGTGTCATTTTTCAAAAGGCTCTAGCTAGCTTGTGCCTGGCTTTTGTTGGTTAGATAGCTTACTTAATAAAAATGTTAATCATCATTTAATATATTTTTATCATGCGCATAAAAGAAAACACAAGATATATTTTCTGTGTCCCAAAGTTGTAAATTTCCTCTGTTAAAGCAGTCAAACACACTTGCAAACACAAATGTGTGCCTTACTCTAATACATTCAGCGTTAGGCCCCCTGAAGCTCCTTACCTATATCAGGTTTTATGATGTCATCATGTTGCTTAGCATCCACCTCAGCAGTGTGTTAGAATGACAAATTTTTAAGATTTAGAGACCGATAACACCTTTGGAAAATCACCGGTGTATATACTGTGGTGTTGAAATAAAAATGATACAAAGCTGAATTATGCATGATGCATAATGACGCCATCACGTTGCCTCGCAGCCGACTGCCTGGCATCGGAATAAAATGACCGGATTTGAGCCTTTTTGCATCTGCAGCACCTCATGAAAGCATTTTGTTTTCATTGCACAACAGTGACATTTCCTGTATCCACAAAAGCTGAATTGCATGGGCCCAGCAGCCACCTAGCAACAGGCTAAAATTAACCTTTTATTACATCTTAGCAAACTACCACCACGTTTCTTTTGGCTGCTGTTATTGTGTATCAGCTTACCAGCATCATGAAAAGGGCATTTTGCACAACTTCCAGTGACCTACCGCATGAGGTTACCACATAAAGGTAAATACATTACACACTCAAGTCTGAGTTTATAAAGTTAATGATTGCTAATCAGCAAGATAAGCAGTAAGAACGGTGACAGAATGCGAGTTGCATCAGAGTCCTTCCTTCACCGTTACACTTGAATACTTGCAACATGACGCCCGCCTCTGCAATCCAGACCACCTACCTCAAAGAGAACAGGATAATCTTATCTATATTCAAACACACACAGACCGGTGCACACCAACATAAAATCACCTGACCTCTAAGACAAACCACAATACCTTCCTTTCTTATTGATTAGTCTTGCATTCACTGCCCAGGGCAGGTGGAGGCCTTAATAACGGCTTTATGCTTTGTTTTCATGGTCTCTGGAATAGAATAACCATGAATGACATGGATCTCATGCTATGAGTCCCTCTGGTCAATGGTTAACTGTTCTGTGGTGATTCAAAGCATCCGGGCTCTGTCGCAACTGACCGCTCTTATACAGATCTTGACCTGGGTACGTTTTCTTCGCCCTCGCTCCCCACCCTCACCGCTCGCCAGTCTAATTTCTGCTCTTTTTCTCCCTTGCGCCGGCATGTATTAGCTTATCTGCCTCCTTTGTGAAATATAAGCTTGCAGATAAGTAGTATATTGGGCCGGGTTACTCATGTCTGTCTTGTTCATTCCTCACAATCCTCTAATTCCCTCTAGAAAGCTATTTTCCCAGACTGCAGGTGGCCTGTGTTGTAAGGTAGAGGGCACGCCTGATCTCCCCACAGCAAACACAGACATGTAGTCACCTCTTTTGTATTCTCTACAAGTGCTGGTAATGCCCCAGTATGTATGTGCACTGCAAGTGTACACATGACTAATCTCAGAGACAGTGTAGGAGCATACCACTGATAGGTACGCAGCTTTACCCGAGATTAGCCATGAAGTCAGGAATTATTCATCTGTTGTGTTTGTGTTATTTCTGGTTGACTGATGAATGGCACGCGCAAAACAAACAGAATCTCACATGAAGCTTTTAACTATGGTTACCCCTCAGTCCTCAGTTGTTTGCTGTGTAGACTCCAGGGGGGGTTTACGCCGTCTTTTGTCAAAGCGTGACTCTGCTCTGACAGTTCCACAACACTCGCTACAGTAAACTGCATTAAGGGAGGGCGTGAGCGTTTCCAAACCCGAGTAAAAAGCAGCGCCCTGAGACACAAACTGGTCCTGTTCGCTGGTCAGGGTCACTGCCCACCACGACCTCTGTTCTGGCCAGTTAATTAGGAATTAGAACAGGCATGACCCTCAGGATGTTATCCACGTTAGGGTAATGAACACCTGGAAATTCTGGAGCTTGTGCACAAGTCACCGCATTGTGACTTTTAAAGGGAATGAGGTCATGTAGCTGGATAAATGTAATTTCCATTCTAAGACACTTAGATCTAAACTAAAAAAGAAATCTGCATAGATTACATTTAATATAGTCCTATTTATTGTCCAAGAAATACCTTGCACGGCAATTTCAAAAGGGACCTGTGCTGCTTTCTTCTAGACTGTTATATTTTTTACTGCTAAATCTCTGCGGTGTCCATAAGAGCGGATATCCCAAATGTTAAATCCGTACAATGTCAGTGAGCAGATAGCCCAATATAGTCATCCTTCCATTTACGAGGGGCAGCCAATCAGAAAAAAGCTGGCTTAAAGGAATGCTGAAGGGAGCTGCATAAGCTTGTTTACAACAGGGATGATGTGAGAGGTTGTGCCGAGCCGCAGTGTAAGATAAATAAAGATGATTCTTTTGTCAGTCATGCAAAGCTACTCTGGTAGAGTTCAAGAATAAAATATGGGTCTGCTAAGTGGTGTAGCAAGTACCATTTAACCTTTTTACTGTTTAATAATGTTATGTTATGTTGAGCATTTCATTTTTCTTCAACAATTTATCAAATATCTTGTTGAAAGAACTGCATACTTCTATAAAGTTTAGTCTAGCCTGTGAAAACATCTTAAAAAAAAACTAAAAAAAACTACCTTCATCCTACCGCAGAGTTATTTCAAATGCCAGCGCGTGCTACATAAATAAAAGCACGACGGATATAAAAATTCTAGAAAAGCGTGACTGGAGGTAATGCAAGGGAAGGAAAAGAAAATGTATTTTGCAGAAACACGCCCTGTTGTGCGTGTTGTTTGGATACCTCCGAGAGGCTGTAAATCCATTGTCAAATCACGTGTACCCCGGTTATATCTACTATTCCATTTGCATCAGCAAAGCAGCGCCGCCTCGGCGCCATATTTGTATTCAGAGAGGGAAAGCAGCACAGGTGGAGCGTGGGTTCCACAGCTAAAAATACGGACCTTAAAATTACATATACATGCTCTTGTTTAAAAAGAAAAAATCCAATTTAATCTATAATTCTGATATCGCGTTTGTGGTGCAGCTGGTGTGTTCATGCAGGGCGACTGATTTTTATTTCATCCTGCCCGTGTACAAGACCCAGATTTCCTCCTGTCTGCCATATCATAATCACTTGGCCCGATGCCTTGATTTGGTGAATTGTTACACCCCGACTGGGTAGAGTATGATACATCAGCTCACATTCCGCACTATTTTATCAACTGCTTTTTTTCAGGTCACAGTGCAGTGGAGAAGGTGGTGGGTTTGGGTTATTTTCTTTTGTTTTGGGTTTTTTTTCCCCTCCCCTCTGCCTGTGCTGGCAGTGAGCACGCCCCGGTACACACAGTCCCTAGATGCAGTCTGGCAGGCCTAGTGAATCATCTTCCCGTCACAGGTGGGGGAAATACAACAGCGGGATTGGCAGTCCAAAGGTGGTGTCTGGCCCGCTCTTGAGTGAGGTGTTTGGCTCTCTTGCTTCCCCTGTAAAAGACTGTCTTTTTTTTTTTTCTTATGCAGGAGGAAAGAAAGTAGTTGAGCAACTTTATATTTCCCCTCTGCCCTGAAACAGTACACCAGTGTTGCTGCAGATTTTTAAGGAAATACCTGAATTTCGAAACCCTTCCTTGGGTCCTTCTGCGCCTCCGCGAAGCTTTAACCCTGATCTTTTGCGTGTTTGCATTTCTGTCGCTGTGGCCGCATTTCTCTCACGCTCTCTCTCCCCGTGTGTGTTTGAGAGGCTGTTTCATCTGCGCTCTTGCAGCAAGGTGGCTGCAAGGGCCGCTGATCAAAGGCGGACTCCTCGGGGCCAACGAGGGCCCAGCTCGAGCGGCAGATGTTTCCCTTCTCTGTTAGCACTTCAGTTAGAGCTATCCTTATTTAAGCGGCTTCCTGCTAATGGCTCTCGCTGGTGTCGGATACACCAGATCGCTTTTCTTCTCCTTTGTGTGTGGAACATGGGACAGAACGCGAAACGCCAGGGATATCTTGTTCCTCTCTGACACTCTCATTGTGCTCCTCTGTGAATTTCTGGCCAGAAAAATCCCTTTCACAGTAATTGGGTGTGAATGAAACACTTGCGCTTGCCTATTGTCTACAGTACAGTCTTGTATTCAGGCCATTGGTTAAACAAGCCGAGAGAGAGGGCAGAGACGGATAGAGAAAAATTGTTTGTGTGTGTGCTGGGGGTGCGGAGGATTAGAGTAAACCTCGCAAGAGTAGAGAACTATGTGAGGAAATTTATTAAAGAAAGGGGAGTTATTGTCGCTTGCAGAAAATGAGGGAAAACAAAGAAAGTATTCGGGCCGTATCAGGAGCAGGGAGGGACAGGAATGGGTTTCAGTGAGAATAGAGATAATTTGCAAAACGTAGCGACCGGAATACAAAACGGACAAGCGCGTTGGTTTAACAGAAACTGCCAGCTCAGGTCCAGATTCTTCATATGGCGTACAGGAGATTGATTGAAAGATTTGGTGGGCCTAATTGCACTGCACCATCTGCCCAAGTTAAAGAACCTGCCAGGCATGTGACAGTTTCCAACAGGCTCACTGACGAGCAGATGTGTGCAGGCCTTGTGCGTGTGCGTGCGTGTGCGTTTAAAGCACGTCAGCCCCTCTTTACTTTGTGATCAAATCGTTTTTTTGAGAGAGAGAGAATGAAGACAGAAAAGTCTTGAGTTACAGAGACCTGACGTGCAAATGCGTATTGTGAAAGCTCTTTTTTACATAATTAAATCTCCCTGTGCGTAACGCTGCCTCGTGTTTGTCATAATTTTGGTCTGTCTGTAATGGTGGAGCGGTTATTGTTTCTGTCAGAATTGCTATTGATATAACAGCCTGACAAATGTCATCGGCACAGAGTGGATTTCCATAAATCAATCAACCACGCCTCCCCCCCCCATCGTCACAATGACACAGATCGCCAGCGGAATTAAACAAAAGGAAATGCTCTTCACAAAACGTGCATACTAATTTATCCAGTAAATTCATTCGGTATTCAGTGAGATGGCCGAGGATGGAATGTATTCAAATCAAAAGTGCAGTCATCACATCTATTAACGAGGCAGCTCCCGAAAACACAGAGGAAACTCCTTATTAGGTCAGTCCGATGAGATATGTAATTTCTAATTTAAAAGGAATAGTTGAATTATTTTTTTTTGTTACGTGAGCTCATTAGTTTTCTTGTTGACATTTAGATTAAAACATGTATTTATTCATTTATTGATTGACTGATTTATTTATTTATTTTTCTTTGGTAAATATAAAGCTGCCACTTAGATCAGGCTAGCTTGATTAGCATAAAAATATCTAAAGCGGCTTCTTTTTGTTTTGTTTAGATTTGAATAGCATATGAAACAGAAAGAAAAAAATCTGCGTGATGGAAATAATATGGAGTGCTTTCAATGTACTCAAAGTTGTCGGATACCAAAGGGACAACATGCATTCAGTTCAGTTCAGTTTTATTTATATCGCGCCAAATCACAACAACAGTTGCCTCAAGGCTCTATATATTGCAAGATAAAGACCGTACAACAATACAGAGTAACCTCGAACAATCGGACGACCCCCTATGAGCAAGCACTTGGCAACAGTGGGAAGGAAAAACTCCCTTTTAGCAGGAAGAAACCTCCAGCAGAACCAGGCTCAGGGAGGGGCTGCTATCTGCTGTGACCAGTTGGGGGTGAGATTACCACTGCACCCACAGCAGCTCCGTTTGGGTTCTACACGTCTGTGCTTCCCTCCTAATTGTCACAGCCCTCCTAGCTCTTACTGCCAGTGACGTCCCGGTATGACCTCAACATGGTGTTGATTTATTAGGAGCCCCTTTGTGCTGGAAAACTCCAGACATCTTGGTCAGTATCACACAGTTAGACCAGGCAACTTCTTTACCCTCAGTTTCTCAGGTGTGGTCTTCTGCTGCTGGAAAAGACGCTCTTCCGCATACTTTGGTTATAACAAGCTGTTCGTTGTGTTATTGTTGTCTTGCTGTCACGTCAAAGCAGTTTGGCCATTCTCTAGCATCACCATATCATTTTCTTCTTTTTTTCAGACCATTCTCTGTAAACACTAGAGATGGCTCCCAGTAGATCAGCAGTTTCTGAAATACTCAGCTCATCCTGTCTGGCACCAACAGTGATGCCACATTCAAAGTCACTTAAATCGTCTCTCTTCCACATTCTGATGCTCAGGTTGATCTTCAACAGGTCGTCTCGACTGTGTCTTGCTGTCATGTGATTTGCAGGTTAGATATTTGCATCAATGGGCAGTTGAACAGCTGCATCTAACAAAGTGTGCAGTAGGGTAGAGTGGGCATTATAGTGGGGAAAAGTACAAACAGAAAAACTTAATACCTTACACAATTCAGTTACTGCTGAATATCAGCAGTGTCTTCAAAAAGAAGAAGAGCAATCGAAGGCCAACATCTGTCAAAAATCTGAACTTCAAAGTGAATCAAACAAAGAAAAGGAAGCTGTTTAACTAATGAGGCACACAACACACTACTCTCTATTTTCACGTACAAAGAAAGGGGGGGGGGGGGGGGGGGTTT